>BQNB010018092.1:28139-40639 GCA_026074375.1 Tanacetum coccineum | reverse complement strand
AGCCCCGAGAATAAGATACAAGGCGTACGAGTGGAAATACTGCCCGAAATGACCCATTTCCACCATTCTTGATCATTGAAGCTCAAACCCAGGTTCTGGATGTTCTACTTCTGCTCCTACATGTTTATAATGTTCATATGATCCTAAATAAACTCTTGTTAAAGTTTCATAACCCAATTCATGCTCATTTTCCATTTTGATCCAAAACCGTACACCCGAAACCCTAATTTCACGTTTTTCTTAAAACTAAATGTTATAATGGTTAAATATTGTTATAATCTATCCTAGCATGCCTAATTAATGTTAAAATAACTACTTTAATGATTAATGAAGGAATTTGAACTTAAAAACCCGTGCGTTTACGTTTTGAAACCCTAATTTTGACCACGTTTTGTCTTCCTAGTCAACGAATCGTTATTTTGAACTTGCGTGCATATAAATACTTCATATTTGGTTTAATATAACATTATAGAATGTCCCCTAATGAAATGTTTAAATTAAGCATGCATGGCAATTAGTACATATTTTGTAATATAATCCATGCCAAGGGGTATATATACGTAACTATTCAGAAAACTTGAAAACTAAAAGGCTGAAAACGTCAGTTTATCAAAGAGTATACTCCAGGGTAAATTATATCAATTATCAAAGTCCAAGGTTTATTATGTATATCAATAAAAGTTATGAAGGACCCAAAGTCCCGTTAAACATGCAAACTCCAAGGACCATTTGTAGTTTTTTCAAACCCCAAATGCCTAAAATGTAACATTTTGAAAAAGTATAAAAACGTGTTCAAAACCTCTCAAAACATAACTTTAATTAACGCTCCTCGTGCTTAACGTTTCCAGATATTGATTAAAATGCTTAAAAACAGATGATATCGTATCACAATACTAGGGAGCTTCATATTAAGATGTTCCATCTCGATATTACGTTCTGACTGAGTGGTTGGGTTTCCAGAATTTAAAGAGCCAGTCGCTCCTCAGAACGTTTATTAGAATGGCTTCTAACAATATGGCCCGAACGTGATACAATAATTCCAACTCTTCAATCAAACTCATAACTCTTAAAACCAAAGTTCTAAAGTACAATCTTCCTAAGACTTGACATATTATACTCAGGTTGTGTGACGTGGCTGTTTATTATCATTTTGCTATATCAACATTCCCTGTTTAAGATTGTGATAAGGTCGTCAGCTATCATTTTGGCATATTTATTACATCTACATATCAGGTGAGTTCATAGCCTCGCTTTTCAATCTCTTTAATGTTTTCAAAAACCCGCGAGGGGGGGGGGGGGGGGGGGGGGGGGGGGGGGGTGTGGGGTGGGGGTGGGGGGGGGGGGGGGGGAGGGGAGGGGGGGTGGGTGTGGGGGGGGGGGGGGGTACATGCTTATTACAAAACTTCTTTTACATACTCATAACAATGTGTTTAACTTTCAAAGACTTAATGAATTCCATAATCTTCACATATCTTATAAAACCCGTGACACCTACTATAAAATCATGATTGCAAGTGTTATGGCTAAAACTATATGCGATTCCTGATATATTGTTCCTAGTACAGGAAAGTATCGATTTTGGGTAGTATCTCCCAATATTTCTTTAATGTCTCTTTGGGTAATATCTCCCAATATTTCTTTAATGTCTCTTTGGGTAATAGCTCCCAATATCTCTTTAATATCTCTTTAGATAATATCTCTCAATATCTCTTTAATATCTCTTATATATCTCTTTGGGTAGTATCTCTCAATATCTTTTTGGGTAGTATCTCCCAATATCTCTTTAATATCTCTTTATCTCTTTATGTGATTCATGAGTTTAGGGTGATAATACTATTCACTATGACAATAATGTTCTTCATAACAATTATTCCTGCAATACCAACATTTCCAATTATGATAACTTGTATTTAACTATTACATTTCAAACCTATAAATTTCACTCAACCTTTGTGTTGACCCTTTTTAGCATGTTTATCTCAGGTAATTGAGCAAGTTGCGGTACGGAGTGGCATGGACTCGAAGG
Source organism: Tanacetum coccineum (assembly GCA_026074375.1). NCBI lineage: Eukaryota > Viridiplantae > Streptophyta > Magnoliopsida > Asterales > Asteraceae > Tanacetum > Tanacetum coccineum. Next base: position 38,613 of record BQNB010018092.1, on the reverse strand, counting down.
TTGTTGAACTGTTATCATTCAAAAATAATGTTTTAGATTTTGGGACCTGCATTTTGTAAAAACTCTGAATATAATGAATGATAACTAAATTTTTCCATCAACGTCTCTTTTAAAATTGTTTTCTATGATTATGATTGTTGTATCCATGATGTAATACCCAGATTATCTTTCGCTGCTATATTGTAAAAATGGGGTGTTTACATGCATAAGTTGTTATGTATGCTATAAGTGGCTTTTAGATTGAATTGAGGGAGTTACTCTATATGCTATAAAGTCTTTTAGATTTCTACTTTTTGATTTCGTTTGCTTATTCGATATGCCTAGTGCTTAATTTGTTTAGAATTTAGCATATTAAAAAGTTATAGATTAAATCTCGTGTGGATCGTGGTACGTTTCATTGGCTTAGTTAAATAGTTAAGTTCTAATAGTTATAGCACGTTCTTGTTAATCATCTGTTTTGCAAATTCAGTTTTAGACTAGCGTTGATTTATATTTAATTTTAATTGAACACTGCATATTGATTTGGAAATAATCAAGTGGGCTGCGATTTTAAGAGTTGTTTAAATAAATTTAGTCACGTTATTACATTAGGATTTAAATCAAACTGCTATTGGACCACAATATGATTAAGTTAGAAATGGGCCATCAAATGTGTTAGAATGAGTTTTAAGTAGTGCTAAGATGGATTAAGTCTGCAAAAGTAATTTGGGCATGCGTAGGTTTAAATATGATTTTGAATTAGGTATATGTTAGTTATTGACCTTTGTGGTTTGAAATAGTAAACTGAAAGAATTTTTTTTATCAAGTAATGTTTTATTATGATTGATTTATAATAACAGTTTTGTGTATTGTATTTTGGTACCGGTCTACTCATGAGGCGTGGAGCTTAAGGGTTATTTAGCTAGACCGACTTTAATTAGTTTGTTTTAGTAAATAAATACGGGTGTAATCGTTTAATTTTGTGTCTTCTAATTCGTTCCTTTTTCTTTCCTCTTTCAATAATTATGATTTTTATTTTATCATTTTATAATATTTTTTGACTTTTGTCATGCTTAGTGTAGATTTATTATTAAAATGCTATGTTAAATTCATTATTAGAAGAGAGTAATATTAGTGCTTGTTAAGTGATTATGATTTGGAATTTTAGGAGCGTGTTTTAAAAAGATTTAAAAAATATTTAGTCCATAAGTATTTCTTTTCGATTTACATTCCTTCAATTATTTTTTTTAATGCAATTTAATTTTTTGTCATTTATTTTTAAGCATTTCATTTTACTTGTCATTTTAATTCGTTAAACTTAAGCCCGCACTTAATGAGCACGTCACTTAGCAAGCATTTTAGTCATTTATATTTTTAGATCATTTTTAAGAATAATCTGTAGTATTTAAATACTAGTTTAATTTTTAGAATAAAAAATAGTATTAAAATCAAAAGTGTTTAGCTTCCATTCTATATGTTTTTCCCTTTTAGTAGATTTTAAAAACCCAAAATCAAAAAACTTTATGACAATCAAGCTTCTAATTAAAACTTGAACGATAGATTTCCATTCAACCTCACGTCGAGGAAACGACCCAAAGGTTTTTGAGATATCACTATGGTTAAAAGTGATTCTTGAACCCGACGTAAAATACATATCTATACTATTTATTGGGCCCCCCCATCCTTATTATTACTGTAATTTTATATATTATTCTATAATATTAACGTGATATTTGGACGGACCAGATTCAAACACTTTCGTATGAACCGATGAAACCTCTATCAATGCTTGGGAGAGAATTTAGAACCTCTTGATTGAAGTGTCCACCAACATTATTAACCTGAGAATGCCAGGATATTTTTTGTTCATCTAATGGATTAGAAGTTTCTCAACAACAAAAAAGATTCTTGATTCAAGAGGAGCCATACCATCAAAAATTGTTGCTGATGCCAAGGTAGCCATCTAAGAAAGGGCAGAATACTCTCAAAAATGGCACAATACAATGTGTTAACTTGAAAGATATTTGTCTTGCACTTGTACTTCTAACCTTGTTTTGTAGCACACAATTTTCGTAAGATCGATCCCTTGGTGCCCCGAACAAGGGGGAGCATACATCAAGGGGGAGTCTTGATATCGTCGATTTCTTTCTTCCTTCAACAACTCGACGATCATTCTTTTTGAATTCGACAAAAAGGGGGAGAAATGGAACATAACTCATTTAATAATTTGACATCTTTAATTTTATTTAAAATGAGTTTATATTTTGTCATCATCAAAAAGGGGGAGATTGTTAATACAAATAATGTCTAAAAACGTTATTTATATTTTTTGACCTCTCAACGTTTTGATAATAACAAAATGTAAAAACGTTTACAATAAAAATAAACGTTTACAAATTATTAAATGTAAAATTCCATTTCTAAGATTAGTGATCACTTAAGGTATGGACAAACAAAATAATTAAGCATGATTAGTGATCAAGAAAATATTTTTCTCTTAATCCTCACTTTTAATTCTACAAAAGTATTTTCTCAAAAATACATTTACAAAATATTTTCTAATTAAAAGAAAAGTTTTATTAAAAACTTAAAATTTGAAATTCAAATTTTCCTCCTAAAATGAAAGGTTCCATAACAAATACAACCTTCACCACAAAAAGACAAAAACAGGAGCGGAGTCTAGTGGCGGCCCCTTTATAGACCTGGTGGCCCCTTTATATATATGGGACTGCCAAGACCTCCACCAGTGACCGTTGGGATTTCCTGTCTATAAATACTGCTCCACTCCCAGCAGAAAAATATTCCTCTTTGCACGAAATTTTGCAGTCTCTTCTTTCTTTCTCTAAACCTTCTTTCTCTCACTAAAACTCTTGATCACTAACATACTTAGATCTTGTTTCAAGTGATCTAATCTCTTCTTCTCATCTCTTCCCTCTCATTCAAGTGCAAGAGAAGAACACTCGTATTCGTCAAGAAACGAAGTGTTAATTAGTGATCTCTCCTCTTTTCTTCTAAGTACCAAACCTCTATTGTATTTATCTTGTGTATTTGTGTGATTCGGATATTGTGTAGATCCGATAGTGTAGATCTAGTGAGTGTGTATATCTTGTGAAGTGGTAGATTGGTTCTAGCTAAGATTAGGACTCGACATTTAGCTTAGTGTCGGAAAATAACGTAAGCGACGTGTAAACGGTTTTCTCTACCTAAAGGGAGCTTGTTGACATAGTGAAATATCGAGTCGGATACTCGGGGAGTGGAGTAGGGCGAAGAGGTGCTTCGTAGCCGAACCACTATAAAATCTTGGTGTCTTGGTTTGGTTGTTTCTTTCCTTATCTCTTTACATTATTATTGTTGTTATCTAGTTTTAGTTTAGATAGTTATTGCTTGTTCATATTGTGATTTGGTTAAACATATAACTCAGATCTATAAATTTTTAAAAGTAAACTTTTAAACGTAAAACGAACCTGTAAACTATTCAACCCCCCTTCTAGTTTCCACAATTGGTATCAGGAGCAAGGTCACTCAAGATTTTTAAAATATACTGTATTTTAAAGCTTGGATCGATCTAATGACTTTCTGACAAATATCATAGAATGGAAATCTATACAAAGATGCACACACATTCTTTTGATAGCGATAGTTTAATTTATTAGATAAAATAAATTCAAGACATATGTTAAAAAATCAAAAAGATATCGATCCTTTGGCATGTTTTTATTACAATCAGTGATATTCAACGTCCATAATTCAAAATCCGTGAACCAAACTGATGAGAGGTATGCCCCATTTGAAAAACAAAGTGATGAACTTAAAAGAAGGCTTGCGAAAAATTAATGAAGCCAAAATGTTTAATAACAATGGTTTGCAAGAAAAGAATATGATTTGTTTATGTGTAATACGGCAAAAGAGTATTGGAAAACCTTGTTTTAATCAGACCATCAAGACCTACTCAAGCAAGATAAAAAAAATTTAAGGGGAATCGACCTTGGATTCAACAATATGAACAATTACCGTTCATTTCCGAAGACGAATCTATAGATAGTACTTTTGCAAGATTTAAAGAGCTATTATAACTAGTCCTAAAAGCTCTTGATGAAGGATAATCTAGCAAGAACTATGTTATGAAATTTCTTAGGCTCTACAATCCTAAATGGAGAGCAAAAGTCACGGCAATTGAAGAGTCGAATGACTTAACATCACTATCTCTTGATGAGCTCATTGGAAACCTCAAAGTCCATGAGATGATCATCAAGAAAGATTCCAAAATAGTCAAAGCTAAAGGAGAAAGGAGATCTCTAGCTTTAAAGGCTAAAAAGGAATCTAGTGATGAAGAATGTTCGACTTCCGGAAGTGAAGATGAAGAGAAACGCCATGGGCGGTAAAGACTTCAAGAAGTTCTTTTAAAAGAAGCTGTAGATTCTGAGACAACCTACAGAATGAAAAAAAAAGACGTTCCAAAGAAGCCGTGATGACAAGAACGGTAAAAGTGATAGAAAATTCTTTAGATGCGGCGACCCGAATCATCTTATTGGAGAATGTCCAAAACCACCGAAAGATAAGAACCAAAGAGCTTTTGTCGAAGGCTCTTGGAGAGATAGCGGTGAAGAAGATGATGATAAGGTCAAAGATGAAACATGATGCATCAAGTGAGATATGCCTTGGAGTCGACTTGGAGCCCGACGAATAGATCAAGGATAGCGGATGCTCTAAACATATGACGGGTAATCAAAAACTCTTCTCTACGTACAAGGCATACAATGGAGGTAACGTCATTTTTGGTAGTAATCTTCACGGTAACATCATTGGCAAATGTACGATTTCTAATGACTCTCTCAAATAGATAATGCAGGAACATTTGATAACTATAGGTGATTTACTTGCTAGTATAGGACAAACATGTGAATAATGAAGTGTAGAGTTAAACTTCTCTTAACATAAAGTGAAATCACTATGGATGGTAAATTCATAAGGTAAGAGTATTAGCGGAAGAAAGGCTTATATGTAATGAAATATAGGAAATAAGCCAAAAATAAAGATCCGAGACTGATAAAAGTTTGCTGCATCTTGCCGGCTCACAACCGATGTTGCAGCCTTCTAAAAGGTCGAGGGTTACAATTGCATAAATGTCTAAATAGTTAAATTAAATTAATAATTGACTTCTTTTTGTTAAATTCAAATATGCTTTTGCACTTTGACTATTCTATTTTATAAGCTATGAATATCCGGGAAACCTGAGAGTTTTTGAAACCTAAGGTCCGTGAGTCCCGATACTAGTCTCTGTGGGGTGTCAAAAGCCTGGTCACTTAGCCGTAAGGTTGGGATGTGCCGAGACGAAAGTCGCTACATGGGATGATCTCGCCTTTAAACTCATTATTCTAAGGTGGAACGTAAAGCATAGTATGTTGCAAAAAGTTGATCCATGGTTGAAATTCAAGATAGCACACTCACTTAAGATATAATAAATGTCGGGAGTAAAAAGTTCACAAGTTGCAAATATGAGTAGTGTTAGCATCCTTACTGATATTTAGCTGTGATTTTGTTTTAAGCTTGGTTTGGATAAGTGAAAAGTCGGGAACGATGAATTTATCCTTTTTGGGGCATTCTCGGATCGAAATGCATCTTGTTCTATGATCCCTAATAGTTATGAAAATAACGAAAGTCGAAATAATCTCAGTTATATTATTAAAAAAATGGAAAAGTTTTAGAAAAATGGGAAATGGGGTGTTTTATAACTTGTGATTTCTTAACTCTCTCCACAAAAATCTTTGCTACTTTTCAAAGGTTTAGTTTGGGGAAGTTTTGAGGTATTTGGTTATAAGGCATATAATATTGCGTGAGGACACGCAATCGCTTAGTTTGGGGAATTTTGATATGTGTGAAAACACATATCCATTTTATATCAAAATAGACCCTAAAAAGACAAAATTGTGCTTTAAATGCTTGAATATTGCTTGTTTTGTCTTTGTGATTGTGTAGGTACGGATAAAGCAAAAATCACAAGAAAACGGTCAAAACCGGACAAACACGGACACGGGAACGGAAGAGCACACAAAGAGCCGGAAGTTTTCTACAAAAAGGTCAAAAAGTCAGCAGTGGTCAACCCTCAGTCAACCCTTGGTCAAAGTCACAACAAGACAAAAATCCCAAAGTTACCAAACAGTCCTTCATAAATTTCTAAATTACAAAAATGGTCCCTAAAATAAACGGGCTTAAACACTTCTATATAACCTAAATCCTAAATTTGTTAACTAAGCCGAACACCAAAGCCCGAGCCCATTTCTTATAACCAACACCCGGCCCAAGTCCTTTTATAAGTCAAAAGGTTAAACCCGGGTAAAAATAAAATATAGTTTAAAAAAGGCGCGAGAGTCTGTTTTTACTATTCATCCGTCTCCTTCGTTTAACCACAAGGATAAAATCAAGGGGCAAATGGTAATTGGCCATGTGGATAAACAATTTAAGGGATAAAGTTCATCTTGGCAGGGTTAAAACGTCACATAAGTATCTCATTGGCCAATTCCCAAGAAGAATGCCACGGTGGACATAAAAGAAACACAATGAAATGATTGGATTTGTACTATTTTACTCACAAAACAAACACACAAGTGTCACATCACGGATTGCGCGTTAGGCTCTAGAAAACTTGCCATAAGATATTAAATTGACATAGACGTCTAGGGAAACGCGAGTGTGTAGAAAGGATACCATCGGTAATAGTATTCATACTACCTTACCCCTAATATGGTTGATCCCTCTTAAGATATTTCACATGCATTTAATATACTCTTAGGGGCCTTGTAATAGTCTTCATACTACCTTACTTATGCGTTGCCTTAACGGAATATTAAATAGACGGCGGGTTCGTGTAATATGTTCATGACTTAGGAAATACTTACACAGATCATCACAAGTGTGACAAAGAAACAGATCTAGGAGAAGCAATCTGAGGAGTAGTGCATGATTAGGTAAATACATCTTTTTATCATAAAGTTATCACCAGTAATTTAGATTATAGTTAGTTTAATTATTAGTTATTCAAACCAACCTCTCAAACATATGATTTTACCTGCTTTCTATAAAATATAAAAATACAAAAATAATCTTCTCTCAACCCTTTATAATTATGTTAGACCGTGTTCGAGCCTTCCCAACCTATTCCTCTAGAGAACGATAACAACCTCCGAGTCTTGCCTTATTATACTACAACGATTAGGTACTCTGCCTAGGGGATTGTAAAGCTTCCTGTGAAGACTTCACAACCTCCACATCAGAACTCGCCCTTAGAAGCTGAAGTTAAAGCTCTTTGGTAGGCTATTAAACATGCTAAAAGTATAGGCTACTCTGAAGTTGCTTTTGAGTCCGATTCATTAACTTTGATTCACGCACTCTGTGACCAATTGATACCTCTACAAATTGCGACCTTGTTTTCTGATATTTTATCCAACTCGCTTGCATTTCGTACTTGTGACTGGTCGTTTGTAAAAAGAGAAGGGAATATGGTAGCTCATAGCATAGCGAGATGGGCATTAGGATGCACTAACGATGTGGTTTTAGAAGGCGAAGTTCCAAGTTGTGCGTCTGTTTTAGCTTCAAACGATGTTGTATTAACTGTTTATTAATGTCATATTCCCTCTTAGTATAAAAAAACAAAAACAAAAACAAAATTATTTAATCCTAAAATTTTATCATTATCTGTTTAAAACTCATTGTTTTTTTTTTCTCGCGGTTATTACAAATTGAACTCGTAGGTGTTACATTAATAGTCACACCAAAAGCACAAGTTCCCATGTATAGTTATTTGTCGTTATACGCTGTAATTTTATGCGGATATTCATTCGTCTAGCCTTCTCAAAAGCCTTGCGTAAAATTAAGACAATACAAAAAACTGCTTTAAGAGAAAAATATTTTACGGAGTATATGTTTTTTATACAATTTCAAATTTCAAAAGCCAAAAAATAACGCATATAGAAAGTCAGCTATCAAATAAATTGCAATTATCATTATGATTCGTATTAATTACTGTATATTGCTATAATTATGAATGTAAACCCTAAATCAGTCTCCTATTTAAAATCAAATCAAATAATCACTCAAGTATCACAAAACGCACTTGCTATTCACCACAATTGTTTTATTTCTCATGCTCACAGGTTAGTTTTAATTTTATTTATTCTTATATGACATAAATTTATGAAACTTGGACACACTTCTTTAATTTCTATTCAGATGTATTTCTTTAATATTTATTGTGAAAATAGAGAAGTATGTTTAAGAATGTTTGCTTCTACTAAATATAAAATGTGTAATCTTTCAAGTGATGGACAACATTTATTCTAAATTTCAAGGTATGAAGTTTCTCATGGCGAAACCTTGTTTGAATTTTCTCCAAGTACCCGGATGCACCTTCAGTAGATGTGAAAAGAGCTGCGAGAAAAAAATTGGATGGACTACAAGTGCAGATTGCGCAAGTTATTTTATGTGTGCATGCAATTTATGCGCGACAAAAAAGACGGGTGCCGGAAATCATGGTGTTTCTCCACTCCCTTCCAACCCTAATTCCTCTCCCGTTTCTTCTTCAAATTTAAGTCACTGATTGTGTTGTTTGATCTACATAATGATATAATATCAATCAAGAATATTATTAAATTCATCCTTATTGTTGTAGATGGTGAGGTGTTTGCATGGCTAAAGAAAACATTGTAGCGAGACTCTTAGAATTGATATGTGAGAAAAAAATATTTTTCCATTATAACAACATAAAATTATTTCGGTTTATTGACAGTTTACATATTTGAGCTATCCCGATTAGGTTCAACAAATATTTTACTCAAAAACTGTTTTCATGTACTTATATGCATTGTTACACTCATTAGAATTGGTTTAAAAATTTCAAACTCACAGTTTCTATTATAATAAAAACATGTCAAATTTGTATTTTTAAAAACAAGCTCGAATGTGAGCAGGGACAAACTGGAAATCAAATCCAAGAGAACGCAAGTTAAGAACGACTTGCAACTAAATAAAAATGCGAAATGATACTCATGCCTGATTTGTATTCTTAAAGATATACTAGTATAACAACAATATCAAAACATGTGTCAAAATCAAAAGTAAAAATTATGATGTGTCAAACGATAAATTGATTAAACATGAAATGTCATAGTTTATTTTATTTTTTGGGTAGCCATTGTTTCTAATCTTTTAGCCGATTAATCCATGGATTTTGAACTTACCGTCATACACATTCAAACCAGATAAAGCCTTCTCTTTTCAAGAGGTTAGTGTGTTACATGAAAAAATGGACAAAAAATGTCTACAGGTCGATCCACCCTACCTATATTTACTCTCGTATTGACAAGTTATTCACTTGTGTGACTTGATATTCTACAACATATAAAACTAGTCACAATGGTCACTTGTATCATTACCTTCACATCAACACCACAAACGTTCAACACATCACCACTATATCACCTTTCAACTGCAATGATCCATCACTATTAAAAATACTCACTTCCACAACTCAAAATACCATGTAAAAAATAGACTACTTTAGTTGAGTACTTGTGATTTAGTATAAAAACTTACTAGCTTAGCCCTTCTAAAAAAAATTGTATACATTTTGGCCTTGTCTCAAAATCAAAAAAGCTTCCTTTGGTCACGCATGAGGAAGGGTTTTAATAGTGGTGGCTCGTGGGGGTGGGGGTGGGGGTGATGGCTCACCCTCCATCGTGACTAGTCTTTTGACACTTTTCTTTGTCTTGCGTTAAATCTACTTTTGGATAATCTAGCTTCACAATATCTATACATGCCTTTCCCTCCTTCACATGTAAAGTACATGAGGATACAACCAAGGAATGCAGTGCTTTAGACATCACAAGTAAGAACGACGCGAATTAATAAACTATAACAGATGCCGAAGGCATAGATAGCCTGAAAAAACTAAAGCCAAAAAGCTTTTCTTCATATGCACAATAAATTACGGCATAAACGGTTCTCTTTTCCCTGTTTACAAGTACATGGGATCACGAGCCAAAGACGAAAAAAAAAACAAATAAAAGTAATAACCGTACGAAAAACGACTTTATCAAAAGATAGCATAGCCTCCATCTCAAACAGTGTACGCTTGTTGAATAGTTTCTATATCAAGACCCTTGAGTCTGACCACTGATTCAACATGACCCTTCAACGTGTGCAATTCTCTCAACCTAAGAAAAACACGATCAAGATTCAAGAAGTTAGAAGGGAAAACGAGAACCTTAAAAAGACAAATTATTATCACAGCATATATTCAAAGTACTGATTTCATGTTAGTTTGAGAGCTAGTGTCAAAATATGAGTTTTATAAAGGTCGATAACGAATTAAATGAAGAAACAAGGTCGACTTGTCAAACGGGTCAAATCGGTCAAGTTTATTTTTTTTATCAAAATTATGGTATTAAAAAAAATTATTGAAATAATATACTGTGATTGTTGTATCATTGTATGGTAACTG
>BQNB010018092.1:0-25730 GCA_026074375.1 Tanacetum coccineum | reverse complement strand
TCTATAGGAAAAACCTTGTAATTCTATTACTCTTATTAATCGTTTGATTTTTGGTATCGTTTGTTTAACTCAGTTAGTTTACCTTGGTTGATTCAATTATTATTCTGTATTCATTACAATGGTTATGGGCTAATACCTTTAGGTATTAGCCATGTTTATGAAGATTATAATGTTTGGTTTGTTTATCTCGATTGCTCAATTCATCGTTGATTGTTGATTCTGTTTATCAATTTATACTCGTTTACGTGTTTAAGTATGTGATCTATTATTCAACTGGATCTAGGAATGCAAAATATCATGCTAGCTAGATACCGAGATGGCTCTGTTAAGAATCGTTTAAAGCTCCTAGGATAAAAAATAACAAAGTATGTAGATATGCAGCGGAATATAAATAAAGAACAATGTTATTTCTAAGGTTTACATTCACATAAGCCCCAATTCTATTTGATCATGATAGAACGTGTTACCTAACTGTAACAGGGATCAAGGACACCTTGACCTTAGGGCTAAGACACACATATAGACGTCTACATCTTTAAAACACACGCCTAAACCTTGTCTAGGGATCTCTTTATATAGAGAGTCCATAAGACTTTCAAAAGAAATCTAATTGTATCAGGAAACTAAATCTTTCCTAATCTTTGATCTTTATCTTTTAAGGAAGATCTTTTAGAATCCTCCATCTTTTGTAGAATTCCATATTGTCGAATTAGATCCTTTTGTTTCATTCTTTATCCTTTTGAGCAAGTTCTTTTGTATCATCAAATCAATAATTCCCAACAATCTTCCCCTATTTGATGATGACAAAACAAACTGTAAACTGATTCCAAGATGACCCATGGTAGCTTAATCTTCAACAATCTTCATCTTCGAATTTGATCTTCCATGAATGAAACAATCTTCAATCTTCCCCTTAACTTAAGATTTCCTTTGAACTTGTTGATACTTCTTCAACACAAAGAAGTCTTCAACATCTTGTTCCATGCCATGCCACCACACATAATAAGTTGCAAATAATATCATTTTTGTAACATCTTCCCCTTTTGTCATTATCCATTAAGGGACTTGTAAAGATATGCAACTTTGATCTTTATTTCTTTTGGGGTTGAGATGTTGATGGTTGAATAATGGTGGGTGTGTGTTAGGGATCAGTGGGCATTTCTGAACCTTCACCCTGTTCTTGTTGAGCTTGTACCATCATTGTAGGAAATAAGGGTGTGTCCCTTCCAGGTAAGCCTTTCCATACCCTTCTCATGTTTCTAAAAATCTTCTTAGTGTGAGAGGGTGTAACATAAATTCTCTTGTCACTTTTCATCCCTTCAAGTTGTTTCTCTAAAAATACTTGCACAAACCTTGGATACATTAAAAATTTACCAGCATTATCCAAGTTCTTCACCATACTTTCAAATATGTACTTTGAAAAGTTAAACTTTTGGTTTGTAGCTAGGCAGATAATTGCAGAAGCCATAGTGCTACTAAATTCATTCCATGCAGTAGTCTTAGCACTTAGACATTGCAAAATGGTATGAATAAGGAATTTCCATTGAGGAGAAAAGAATGCCTTATAGAATGTAAGCTTTTGTGAAAGTTTTTCATACCCCATCCTTGTAAGTTCTTCAAAAATGGTAGCATTTGGCAAGCAATCTGTACGTTCCTCATCATTCAGTTGAAGGTCACGTCTAACAGATGCTTCAGTAACGATTATCTTCTTCCCATCTACTAGGGCTTGTAACTGCACTTCCCCATTGACATTTTTCACCTTTGTAGTAGCCCAGAATTGTTCAATGCATGAAGTATAGATAGTGGGATTGATCATAAGTGAATATTTGATAGGGTTTGCATTCAGAAAATCAATAATTTGTTCAAACCCTTCACTTTCAGTAGGTTTAGACAAAAATGCAACCAAATTGTGAGTATCAGCAAACTGTAGGGTCGTCATTGTGTTGGGTTTTGATGATGAATGATGAAATTGAGTTAGGGTTTGTGATTAAAGAGTATATGATTGAATGAAATCGATTAAATGAGTAAATGAAACCCTTAATCGAAGTATTTATGAAATTACTCTCAACAGCATTAATGTTCACCAGCAGTTGTAAGTTATGCCTAGCAGCATTAACTTCCAACAGCAGTAGTAAGTTTATGCCTAGCAGCATTAACTTTCAACAGTAGTGGTAAGTTATGCCTAGCAGCATTAACTTTGAGTTACCAGCATGAACTCTAATTCCAGTCCAAACACTCTCTATTTTTAATATATTCAACTCTCTTTATGTTTTTCAACTCACAACTTCTCTCAATTCTTTTTCTCACCAAAGCACTCTGTCTGTTTTTAATTCACACAGCTCTCTTTTTGTTTTTCAACTCACCACTTCTCTCAATTATTTTACTCACCAAATCACTCTTTCTGTTTTTAATTCACACAACTCTCTTTCTGTTTTTCAACTCACCACTTCTCTCAATTCTTTTACTCACCAAATTACAATGTTAATTATACCAGCAGTATTAAGTATAACTAACAACATTAACTTAGCAGTATTAAGTATAACTAGCATCACTAATTATAATTAACAGCAGAAACTTTTAATGACATGAATAACATTACTAATTCATACAAAACTCTACAAAAATATAAAGAGATAAAAGATTTTAAGGATTTAGCATTCCAATACTAGCAATCAAATATTGAAATCTACTTACATCAAAAGCTTTTGTAAGTAAATTTGCAACATTCTTGTCAGTATGGATTTTAACCATATTAATCAACTTCTTTTCATTGCAATCCCTAATAAAGTGATGTCTAATCTCTATATGCTTTATTTTGGAATGAAAAGCAGGATTTTTAATTATGCAAATAGTACTGTTATTATCAATAAAGGTTTTGGTATGCAAGAAATTGTACCCATAATCAAGTAATTGATACTGAATCTAAAGCACTTGTCCACATCAACTTGAAGCAGCCACATATTCAGCTTCTATTATGGAATTTGCAACCACAGTCTGTTTCTTGCATTGCCATGATATTAATCTACTTCCAAGAAATTTATAACCTCCTGTAGTAGACTTCCTATCCAAGCTTGCTCCAGCATAATCACTATCAGTGTATGCTACCAAATCAAAAGGAGAATCTTTTGGATACCAAAGGCCCAATTTTGGTTGACCTTTTAAGTACCTAATGATCCTTTTTACAGCATGAAGATGTGAAACCTTTGGGTTGACTTGGTATCTTGCACAGGCACACACTGCAAACATAATATCAGGTCTTGAAGAAGTAAGATACATCAATGAACCAATCATTGATCTATATAAATGAACATCCACTTCTTCACCATCTTCATCCTTGAGCAAAAGCTTTTGAGTTTCCATAGGTGTGCTTGCTGTCTTGACATCAGTAAAACCAAATTTCTTCAAAATCTCAGTCACATACTTGTCTTGACTGATAAAAATCCCATCCTCCTTCTGCTTTACTTGCAGTCCTAAGAAGAATGTGAGTTCACCCATAGAACTCATCTAAAACTTCTTATGCATCATCTTCTCAAACTCAGTGCATAATGACTTCTTTGTAGAGCCAAAAATGATATCATCTACATACACTTGAACTAACAGAATATCACCTTTGTCCCTTCTGATAAACAAAGTCTTGTCTATCTTTCCTCTCTGAAACCCATTGTCCAACAAATAAGTTGACAAGGTTTCATACCATGCTCTAGGAGCTTGATGTAGTCCATAAAGTGCCTTTTCTACTTTGTATACTCTGTCAAGGAAGTCTGGATCTTCAAATCCTGGTGGTTGACAAACATAGACTTCCTCGTCAATCTTACCATAAAGAAAAGTACTCTTGACATTCATTTGGTACACCACAAAGTCTTTAAATGCGGCATAGGCTAAAAATAGTCTAATTGCTTCAATTCTTGCAACAGGGGTAAAGACTTCATCATAGTCAATCCCTTCTTTCTTGAGTGTAAACCCTTTGAGCAATCCAATATGCTTTATTTTTAATCATAATTCCTCTTTCATTTCTTTTTATTCTTAAAGACCATTTAAGCCAAATAGCCCTTTTTCCATTAGGCAAATCCACCAAAATCTAAACTTCTTGTAACTTGAATTGTAGAAGCTCTTCCTGCATAGCCTCTATCCAGCTTGGATCCTTCAATGTATGAATTACCTTTTTGGGTTCTTCTTGTGATAAAAAGCAAGCAAACAAGCAATTTTGAAAGTCTTTATGGTTTGTTCTTTGCTGAACTGAACTAAACAAACCATGTTCTTCCAAATTCTTTGTCATTCTTCTTGTTTGAGGTGCTGAATTCAAGTCTTCAATAATTTGTTCAACTGGATGATCTTTGTGTACTCTTGTAGTTGGAATAGGACTGACGGGCATAAATGCATCCAAATTGTTCATGTCAGCCTCTGCACTAACATCTTCTTCATCATCTGAATAAACAATATCTTCTAATTCAGGCATATTTAGATCATCTGGAAGTTCAATGCTTATTGTTGCACCTACAACATTAACTTCATTTGTGCTAGCAACATTAACAGTGTTAGTGCTGTTAACATTATCCTCATTTTCTTGATCATTACTTTCACTATCTTTACTTGAATCATCACCTTTTTCTCTTGGTTCTTCAGTAACCTTCTTTTCATCATCTCCTAAAGGTTTGAATCTAGCATCAAGAGAACTCTTTAAAATTTGAGAGAATGGTGGATCAGCAGTCCACAATGGTAGCAGAATGTAATCTTTTCTAGGTACAACTATCCTAGTTCTACTGGCTTATAATTCATTGACTTTGTTAGTGCATCAATATCAAAAATCTAATTTGGTCCACTTCCTGCAATATTAGGTGTATTCTTACTAAACTGGACATGCAGGTTCTCTTCAACTATCTTAGTTCTACTATTGAATACTCTAAATACTTTACTATTGATTGAGTACCCATCAAAGAAATCTTCATCAGCCTTACCATCAAACTTGCCTAAGTGATCTATGGTATTAATAATTGTAAAAGGACACCCAAATGGTCTCATAAATCTTAGAGCTAGTTTTCTACCAAGAAAAAGTTCATAAGGGGTCTTGTTATGAGGCTTAGTTACTAATACCCTATTTTGCACATAGCAAGCAGTATTAACTGCTTTAGCCCAAAAAGTAGTAGGTAGCTTAGAATCAGCTAGCATTGTCCTAACAGCCTCAATTAGTGTTCTATTTTTCCTCTTAGCTACTTAATTTTTTTGAGTAGTTCTAGCTATACTAAATTCTCTCTTAATACCTTTTCTCTCACAAAACTGATTCATCTCCTTATTCTTGAACTCAGTTCCATTGTCACACCTAATTACCATAACCCTTTGATCTTTCTAGATTTTCTACTCTAGTTATAAAGGACTTAAGTATGCCACTAGTCTCATCTTTAGTAGCTAGAAAGAAAACCCAACTAAACCTACTGTAATCATCTGTGACAACTAGGCAAGACATCTTTTTCATTAAACTTTTTACAAATGTTAGACCAAACAAATCCATGTGCAACATATGTAAAGGTTGGCTGATTAAACTTACAGTTTTGGACTTACAAGAAGCTCTATGTTGCTTTCCCTTTTGACAAGCAACACAGGTTTGATTGTTTTCAAAAAGTTTTGAAGGTAAACCTCTTACAAGATTTCCCTTAACCAGTTTATTCATAGTTTTGAAATTTATGTGTCCAAGCCTCTTATGCCAAAGTTCAGATTCATCAGATGTGGATTTTGAAAAGAGACAAGTTAGACCTCCTTTAGGAACAATATTCTTTAAATCAACACTATACATATTGTTCTTTCTAGAAACTTTAAGTAAAACTTGACTTTCATCAGTTAACTTAAAGTTTGGAGATAAAACAATACATTCAGCGTCATTAAAGAGAACACTATTATTTTTGTCACACATTTGTGAGACACTAAAGAGGTTAAACTTTAACTCTTTTACAAAATACACATTCTCAAAATCTAAATTACCAGTTTTGATTGTACCTCTGCCTGTAATTTCCCCTCCTTTAGGGTTACCTCCAAAGGCAACATATCCTTCATCAATCTCTTCATAGGTAAGATAGAACATGTTCCCTGTCATGTGCCTTGAGCATCCATTATTAATCACTCCTTGATCATGTAAATCCATTTGTGGATTGCCCTGCACATTAGATAAGAAAATCAGCTTCTTTTAGGGACCCAAGCCATCACTGACTTGGATCTGCCTTGTGCATCAACATAATCAAACTTTTTCAGGGTGATTGATGCACTATTGTGTTTAGAAACATGGTCTAAAACTTTAGTCTTTGGTTTCCAAACCCAACAAGCTGAGGCCTTAACAGCATTAACATTCTTTCCCTTAACAGCATTAACTACTGCTTTTGGCTTAGCAGCATTAACTACTGCTTTTGGCCTAGCAGCATTAACTATTGCTTTTGGCCTAGCAGCATTAACATTTTTATCCTTAACAGTATTAACCCTCTGATTAAAATTACTGTTTTAAAATGCTTTATTCTTATAAATAGGCCACTTAACAGTTGAATATGTTGATTTGGAAAGATTTGTCATTGGTCTAGCACTATTCATTGTTATTTTTAGGTGAGCATTATTAATTTGTTTGGCAGTATTAAGTGATACTAGGCCAGACTTCATTAGTACTACTCTTAGAACCATGTTCTTTTTAGGTCTGGGGTGAGTCATTCTAGAAAAATTTTGGTGATTCACCCTTTGAGTATAGTTCCACACTGGTTTTGCCATCTTTTTATTATTAAACTGTCTTTGATGGTTATCACAATCATACTGCAGGTGATCAAAACATCCACACACATAGCATGCTTTGTTGATCATCTCAAAATTACTTCCTAATCTTTGAGACATCATATTATTCCAGTTTCTTTGGTTGCCTCTAGGAATGTGAGTGTTTTGCCTATTGTGCTCAACTTGTTTAGCAGTTTTCCTATCAGTTTTGTTTGTTTGTTTAACTTTGATAAAGTCTATCTTAACAAAACTAGGCTTAATTTTTTTTTCAATCTTAGCCTGAGGCACATCATTTTCCTCATTATCAGACACCTAATCCTCAATAATTAGAGCACCATTATTCTTCCTAACTGTTTTAGGCTTCGCTTCACTAGCCTTAGCTTCACAGTTCTCAACTACAGGCTTCTTAACTGTAGGATCACTAACTATAGGCTTATTCACAAACTCTTCTAGACCAGAGAATGACAAATCGGGTTTTGGAGGCATAAAGTTTCATGTATAGGGAGGTGAAATAGCATTATACCCTAAACCTATTTTGCACTTATCAACTATCTGACAGTCTATTAGTTTGCTTAAGTTTTTAGATGAATTCTTAAAATTTTCTACTGTTAGCTGAATTTCATCTTTTTTTTGAGCCAGTTCCAACTTCCTTCTAAGCTCTGTAATGGCTACTTCTCTTAAATGAATCTCACGTTTTAAGACATTGATATCTTCCTCATAAACAGGTTCATTTTTCTTATAGACTAGAAGTCTTGCTTCTACAGACTCTAAACCTGTTTTATAAGCAATAGCATTTAACTTAGATGTCCTTAAGTCTTTTAACAGTTGTTCATTTTGTTCTTTAAGAATTTTAATATTTTCCAAACAAGATGATGAACAGTTTGAATCAGTAGATACCTCAGAGTTAGAACTTGTAGAAGAGTAAGCCATGAGTGCAAAGTTAGTTGGACCTTCTTCTGCTTGATCACTCCAATCATAACCAGAACCATCACAAGACACCAAAGCATTAGAAGTAGTTGTCTCCACTGGCACAACCCTTCTTGTGTTCTCCCTATTCCTTAATTTTTTTGTTTCATGGTTACATTGGGAGCCCTACACTCCTTGCAAAGTGTCCCCTATTAAGGCAGACGTAACAACTCCCACTTGGACTTATAAACCCAAGGTCACCAGGTACCATTCACAGAAAACTTCCTCTAGTGGTTCCTTCAAGAATCTCTTTGCCCTTATTATAAGCATAGCCATCTGCCACCTTAAATCCATCTCTTCTAAATCATCAAGATGAATTTGTTGCTAGTCCTCATTATCAAATTGTGGACTGTTTGGTTGACTTGCAAAGAAAGCACATATGACAGCATCACTTAAGTTGTCAATTGTTGTTGAGTTAACAGTAGTAGCTTAAGTGCTAGCAGTTGTAGCACCATGAGCAGTAGTAACTGCTCCATTTGTACTGTTGGTGCTTTTTGAGGACACAAAGGCTACGTTTTGTGTGTTTGAGCTTGAGCTTGATGTCCCTTTGACCTCTGGTTCATAGATCTTCAGGTTGTTGTAAAGATCATCCAAGTCTAATGTATCTATCTCAGGCTTGTTCCTCCACACAATGGTATGTGTGTTCCATTCTGGTGACAAACTTCTTAAGAACTTCTGATTTACATCTTCTTGTGAGATAGTTTCACCATGAATCTCCAATTGACTGATAAGCTTTTGAAGCCTATCAAAAGTTTGATCTAACACCTCTGAGCAAGATGCAGTAAAATTTTCATACTGCTGCTTTAGAAGATTCCTCTAAGTCTTTTTAGTAGCGCTTCCTCCTCACCTCTTTCCTTAACAGACCCGCATCAATGAACTTTGGCATCTTGATGGATTAAACTTCAATTGATGTTCATTAGGGATGCCCATCAATAAAGTGCTTCTTGCCTTCAACTCTAACCTCTTTTGTGCCTTTTCTTTAGCAGTTGTAGCAGGTATTACTTTCTCAACACCTTCCACAAGTGTTGTTTTTTAGTGCAGTGTTTCCATTCTCTATGACCTCCCATAGAGCATAGTCAACCATCTCTGGATGTACTATTCCATCCTCATCCTCTAAATCTCATACTCACCTGGTTTGATCATAGGCACTTTTAATGCAGCCACCATATGTACTGAGTCTTGATCCATGTCTTCTTAGCAAAGTTTCTCAAAGCAACAAGCTCTGATACCACTTGTTGATCCCACTTGAATGGATCTTTAATTCCTTAGCTTGTGTAAGGTTTAGTTATGCAAGATAAATCCTACACAACTATGATAGAAACTTTGTTTGATAATACTAAAGATTATGCGGAATCTAATCTTTAATATAAGAAGAATTCTCCAATGAAATAGTAATACTAATGAACACACAGATTAACAAACAAAAGCTTCAATATATTAATACGAATACTCTAACTAGTATTAGGGTTACAAAACCTTGAAGCTATAACGATATCAAAACAAAAGATTTCTAGATATCTAACTCTATGCCCTAGGACCTCCTTTTATACACCAAGGAGTCCTAACCGGCTTACAATATTTTCCTAAGTTATCATGATCTTTTAAACAAATAACTTATACGTATCTTGTACAAAAATATCTCATACATATCTCATAAGCAATCTTTATCTTTTCTCTGAGCAGTCTTTATCCATCTCTTGACAGTAGAAACTCTTTCAACAGTCTTAATCTTTCAGCAGTTGTAACTTTGTACTAGCAGCATTAACCCTGAACAAGCAGTAGTAACTTATACACCAGCAGCATTAACTGTGTACAAGCACCATTAACTACTTAGAATATTTTCTTCAGTCTTCATCATCAGTACTAACTTTACTCTAGCAGTACTAACATATACTAGTAGTAGTAACTAGCAATACTAATATACAGTAGCAGTACTAAGTTACACTAGCAGTAGTAACTAAGTTACACTAGCAGTACTAACTACTTAGTATATTTTTCCTTAGAGTTAATGAACAACACTAAGTTTTACTTAGCAGTAACTATAACCTGAGCAGCAGTAACTCTAAGATCATCAAGAAGTCTTTTAATCTCAACAAAAAATAAAGAAGATCGTTATTTTTCAACGTAATGTTCTTTTGCATCTTTTCCATATACATGTTGCACATGGTAAGTGAAGAGTACATGAGAAAATAATGATCTTGTTTCTTTTGGCATATCTTTAATATATGCCTAGAGTATTTAATTTCGAGTGGTTTCAACATGCGAGATCAATCAATTTGGTTATATACATATTGAAATTTAATTATTCGTGCATCAATAAATCAACGCCAAAACAATCAACGCAAGCTCGCTATCTACGAACACTGTAGATATGCGGATACAATCAACATCATCATGTAATTCATACTATCGCTTAGGTTAAACATAAATGTGTATGGGACCGTGACACAATTATACAAATCATCAAATTACCTCATATATTGTACCCTACACATTAATAACACAAACAAACATTGCAAAAAACCCCCAACGTAATTAACAGTCAATATCAACATCGATTATTAAATCGTACCCGGTATGATCTCAACCACGAGAATAAAAGAAACGTACAAAAGGTTAGAACCGAATGCTAATGAAGGATTATGATCCCTTGAGGTGGGTGTATATATATGCCTCAGATTAGGGTTTTCTCCCTAATAAATATGCAAGCAATTTAAATTTAGAAAAAATATCGGGATGATAAATGGTTCTCGAATCATTCTAGAACGCGATTCTGATGCGCAACATTTACACTCCCGTCACCAAAGTCTCCAAAACCACCCCCACCTGAGCACAAAACTTTTTTTCTTCTCGTTTTCGACACATCAATGTTTGTAGACAAAAAATAAAAAGCCCCAACTTTTCCTAAAAAACCCAACCAATGAGAAGACTTCATTTCGGAATAAAGCCCTCTCATTAGTTAATCGAATACCATGATTTTATGAAAATATAGTTTTTATAATATATAAAAGATATTTAAGAAACTCAAAATGTTTTACTCCTTTCGTCTCAAATTAATAGTCCACGTTTTCTTTTTAAGATGTCTAAATTTAATTGTTCACTACTAAAAATAGATAGAGAAGTTTGATCAAGATTACTATATTACTTAATTATTATTATAAACTTTAACGAAGATTTTATTTAATTAGCTAAAGGTAAAACTATTATTCTACTAAAAATAAGAAAAATTAAACAGTAATAAATGCACTTTTTCTAAACTGTCGATGAAAAGTGATTTTAAGATGGAGATAGTATTAGATACCGCAATATCCTTTTTCTTAGGGTATGTTTGGCAACACATAGCAGTAGTAAGCAGTAACAGTAGCAGGAGTAATTAGCAGGAGCAGTAAGCAATAGCTGTTTGTTTAAGAAAGATGTTTGGTAACGTAGCTGTAAGTTGTAATTAGAAAGTGTAAAATTACAAAAAAGGGCATATAACATGATTAAAGAAATTATAAATTTTATATTTGAGGGTATACATGTAATTTTATAACAAACTGCTAGGAGCCGTTCTGAAATGCTTCTCCAAGAAGCATTTGAGATTGGAGCGGTTAAACAATATTCAAATGTTTGTTAAGGTGTTGCCAAACAAGCTTTTCATCTAAAATGTTTACTGCTTGTCGCTCCTAAACGCTCCAAAACACTTGTTGCCAAACACAACCTTAATAAAGAAAAATCCCTATTCATCCACCATCTACAACAATCTTTCCCTCTTCTAGGTCCAAAATCACCACTACCATAATAACAATCGGTTACCACGTCATACGCCACGATCATTTTCGCCAACAACCTCTTCAGCCATCATAATCAGATCTAGGACAATTTTCCATCTTTCAAGTCCAATATTCATCTCATTAATTGTTATGGTTTAGTACTTTTCTTATTAGCATAATTGGATTTTAACGTCGATGGTACTGATTAATGATGCAACAGTCAAACATGTTGGGGAAACTCATTAACGTCACCAGTTTTGGATGTCGCTCTTTTGTATGTGCGCTAATAGCAATATGTTACAATCATCTCACACAGAAATCACCATAAACAAGTGTCATATCTGTAAACCCTAGTCCAAGACGTCCTACTATAGATGTTGATTCTTGCACATTTTACTTTAATCTCGCGGAGACTGAATTGTCTAAATTTTTCAATAGCAATCTAAAGCTCGAAACACTCGTACTGAATAACTGCTATGATAGTAGATGGGAGCCGCAAGTCACTAAGTTGATTTATTATGCTCTTGCTTGTGAAGTCCAAAAGCTTGATTTAAGGTTTTGGGGGTACGTATGGAATTGATCATGAGATTGTGTTGGATAAGCCTTTTTTCAACAATACACATTTTACTCATCTTAAATTATCATGTGAGTTGGTTTTTCCAACCTATCCTGTTCATTGGCAAAACCTCAAGTTTTTGTCTCTTTCTAAAATGAGATTAAATGAAAACTTTATCCAAAATATACTTTCCGGATGTCCTCTTCTTGAAACATTCAAGTTAAAAGATTGCTTCAGCTATGGTGATGATATTCTCGAGATTGATATTACTTCCAAGAGTGTCAAAGATTTTGTGTAACCTTTGCCCTTTTTGTGTTCTAAATATTTCATTTATAGTCCTTTGACTATTTGACTTTTGTTAGTTTATTCAGATTTTTGTACCGTGTTGACGATGGTGATTTTATAAGATATGTGATGAATTGTGGTTTATGTGATTAATAATTCCTTTTGGAAGGTATTATTGTGTTATGTGTATTCCGAGTGGTTTGACCCGTGAATTTTGAGAAATGCCAAAAAACAAGTCCGACACGTCCGTTAATGTCCAAATGTGTTTTGAAGGGTGTAAAGTGAAAATATGTCGTGTAAATACTCTAGGTTAATGGGTGATTTAAGCTCAATTCCTCAAGTGCAATAGAAGAATACTTCTTATCATCAAATCAAGAAGTATTGTAGTTTTTTTGTCATTGTAAAGGTGTAAGTGTATCTTGTAAATCATTTATGTATATTGTGAAGGTGTGTATTGTAGTTGTGTGTAATAGGTAGATTGTGGTAATCATTGTAAGTACAGTTAGATCGTGGTGATCTTAGTAAGTAGTGTTAGATTGGTGTGATTGTAGTAGTGTCTAGGTGAAGTGAAGTTGTGAAGCATAGTAAAAGCGTAGTGAAGTTGTAAAGTGGAGTGAAGTAGTGAAGTGAAGAGAAATTGTGAAGTGGAGTGAAGTAGTAAATTGTTGTGAAGTAGTGCGGTTAGTATTTTACTCCTCAAAATACAAAAGTTGTGATAGATTGGTTCTAGCTATAATTAGAACTCGACATTTGGCTTAGTGTCAAAAAGCGGTGTAAGCTTAGTTGTGTACGGTTTTCTCTGCCTAAAGGAAGTTTATTGACGTAGTGAATAGAACTCTTGAGTTTAGTGCTCGAGGAGTGAAGTAGGGAGAAGAGGTGCTTCATTACCGAACCACTATAAATCCTTGTGTTGTGGTTTGATCTTTCTAACTCCTATCTATTGTCTTGCATACTTATTTATCACTTATTTACTTACTTATATTGTTCATATTTTGCACATATTAAGATCACATAAAGTTGAATCTAAGTTTTTATAAACAAACTATACATCAAATTAAAAAGCGGTAAACTATTTAACCCCCCTTCTAGTTTTCCACAGTGGGGTATCCATAATCTGGAATCTTATGTGTGTTGTAGTCATGCTGGCATCTAGATGCATTAACAACACACATTCTTTCTTATTAAATCAACATGGAAAATCTACTGAGCAAATATCAGGGGAGTTTTTCGTTCTAATTCTTTTATTTCCCGTTTTTAATGTTTTATCTATACAACAAGGATGTTGTATAATTTAAGTGGGGAGATGAGAATTAGAACGCTACTTGTCCTATTTTTCACATTAAAATACTTAAAATATGCTCAAATTTAAAAAAATTCAAGCATACTTTTATGAAATTACTGGTTACATAACCTGCACACATAATCCTTATTAGATATTATGAGAATTCAGCCTTTTCCATTTCCAAATATTTACTTAAAATTCAACAAAAATATGACTGTGTCGGTGATGTTGTAGACTTTAAAACTTGGCTTGGTATATCTATTCGAGACCACAATAATGAGTACTATGAATTTAGATGGAGTAACTTGTTTAAATTGGTAAATTTCTAGGATTACACCCAAAAAGCCTATATGTTGTGTTATTAACTAACCACACCGGTTAGTTAACCCCTATATAAACCCTTTGTTTACTCTCATTTTAAGAGTAAGATACCCCTAGAAAAACCAGTAGATCCAATCCTTTAGGATAACACCAACTATTTGTTTCGTTACACCTTTACACCTTAGCCTACCCTATTAGATTAAGTACATTAATCAGTTGCTAGTTTCTTAAAGTGTAAAGTATATATTTCATGTGTCTTGTGTCATTTTCTATCTCTGGTATGGTTGGGAGAAAATTACACATTGCAATGGGAATGTAAAAAGTAGTCAAACTCATGTATTTTTACTACCATCATAATTATTGCTATGTCCGAAGAATGAAGAATTATGGAAGAAATTATCCAGAGTTATTATGATCGTGAAGATGGTGAAATTACACCGAGATTCGTTATTTATTAAAAAAATCAAAAAAATTAGAAAATTGCTGCAAAAAAGAGGAGGAAGTTTTATAGTCGGTTCGTTAAAACTTAAACCGATGGTATTATTTGAAGGATCGATTATTCGTTGATACGTATTATAAATTAAGGAAGTTTTATAGTAAGGTTTTGTATAAAGTGGTAGATATCGCCACTTGTCTTTGTAAATGTATGTATAGTATGGATGATTGGAAAGTTGACCGTTACAGGAACGCCAACTTAAGGTTGTTTTTGATATATGATCTAGACGTTTGTGTAAATATTTCGGTGTCTTTATCATGGTAACAGTCAGGAAAGTATCTAGCAACTTGTACCTTATTTGTTTGGACTTAGTCTATTTGTTTTGTGATTTTTATTTAACAATAATTATTTCCCTTTCCTAATCTCTATCCTTAGGTTTAATTCAAATGAGGATGCGAGCAATTACATGTGTCTATTCCGTCGTTATGGCCATGTATGTGTGACTTTGTTTGCCTTGTTGGTTTATTACTTTTGGAGAAAGGATTAAAAGATCCATACCCTATATCGCTTTTCGTCCTAACCCTTGGTTTTACTCGAGTGAGGGAATTGAATGCAATCATGTATGTCTATCCCATCGTTATGGGTGTGTATATGTGGTTTTTCGCCCTTGCTGGTTTACGACTTTTGGTAAAGACTAGTAGTCCTAATCTTTAGCTTATTCAAGTTAAGGTTTGAATGCAGTTATATGTGTCTATCCCATTGTTATGGGTGTGTATGTATGGTCTTTATCATCTTTTCTGGAATATTGGTATCAATTAGAGACTAGAAAGAGTGATCAAACTCTTTAAGCCTTTTAAAATAAACCTAATGTACCTTTATAAACTTGTTACTCCTTAGCTTTAGTGGTGGAGATGTGTATCCTTGCCAAGCCTATGATAGAATACTCGTCATGACCGAGAAATTGAGCGAATTAGTTACATGTTACCACATAGATTAGTCGAGTGATTTAAGTGTTTTCATCTACCTATTTCGTGAGGTGTTTAGTTGTGTACTAGTAATTAATCAAATACTCCCTCCTTCCTAATTTATTTATCCACTTTTGACCTTTTGAGTCTTTCATTGTCAACTTTGATCTTAAATATTTTTATTTGTGTTATACAATACTTGATGAAAATTATAACAATGGAAAATACATTTAAAACTCAATCCATTCGTGTATTTTTCATCGAATACTAAATAATACAAACAAAAATATTTAAGGTCAAAGTTGGCAAAGAAAGACTCAGAAAGTCATAACTGGACAAATAAATTGGGACAGAGGGAGTAAATGCTTAACGGAAAAATCCTTAGGGATACATTTTCATAAATTTCTAAAGGCTACTTGAGGAAAAGTAGGATTCAAGTGTGGGGATATTTGATGACATCAAATAACGTCACTTATAGCATCATTTATCCCATGTAAATAACTTATTTTGTATAATTATTGCAAGAATTGTTACTTGATCATTTATATTTGAGATTTGCAGTAATTATGTAGTACTTTGTGAAGATTAGCTAAAAGGCACACATTCTGGAGCTTAAACAAAGAAATATGAAGAATATTGTTCTGACATCCAATACGCCGTATCCATCAAGGAAGATACGGCGTATATGTGCCTGCACTTCACGAGAAACCACGAAGAATCAAAGTCCAATACGCCGTATCCAGAAGATCTCTATATGACGTATTCAAGATATAGTAATAAAATATTCTGGAAGATATTGAACGTAGTCCCTACTCCAAGAAACCCCTGATACGTCGTATTAACCTAAATCGATACGCCGTATCGACCAAATTCCATACACTATAAATAGAAGACCTAAAAATGAGTTTTAGGTGTGCTTGATCATATTTTCGATACCCTAACCACAAAAGTCGATTTTCAAAAGACAAGAAGAGCATAAGAGGTCAAGCAAAGCTATTAATATCATAGGAAACACCTTGTAATCTCCTATACTCTAGTAATCGTTTAACTCAGTTAGTTTACCTTGGTTGAATTATTACTCTTGTATTGATTACGATGATTAAGGGTTAATACCCTTAGGTATTTGCCATGATTATGAAGATTTAAATGTTTGGTTTGTTTATATTGACTACTTAATTTATCGTTGATTGCTTATTTATGTTTATCAATTTATGCTTGTTTACGTGCTTAAGTATGCGACCCATCATTCAACTGGATCTAGGATTGCAAAATATCTCGCTGGCTAGATGCAGGGATGGCTCTTCATATCCGCAATTTATATATCTAGAATCATAGGATCACAAATATTGACCTATCTTTTCCTTTAGATTAGTGAGCTTAGTTGGACCAGCAGGTGACCCTGGGATCAACGAGTACGTTCTTATTCGATTGGGAAAGACTCGGACAGTGGACTACTAGTATATAAAGATCCATTAAGGGGTAAGTGGGTAAAGTCCTAATGGGCTAGGATTTTAATAAGAACACCATTATTAATCTCCTAAGATAGATTATAATTAGCAAATAGGATGCTTTAGGCAAATGCGTTTAATTATGACAGAATTCTACGTGTCTAGGTTTTACAAAGAAGTACCGCCTAAATCTGGGAATGATATGCCTCCTCGAGATAAGCACTCATTTCACTAATAAACCAACTGACGTTTTAATTGGATTAATCCTGGTTAATACAGTTTTCTTATATTTGGCTAAACCGCTCTTCTATCTTTTGTCTATCTGCTTGCGCGTGTTATTGTGTTTTAAATTGATATAAGTTACCACCAAACTTGTGCCGGTCTCTCAGACTGAACCCCCTATTCATTAGAATTAGGACTAACATAGGTTTAGCATAGGTTTAACATAGAATAGAATTAACATAGTTTAAATTAACCTAGTTTAGTTAACCAAAATATTGATAGAATAAAGATTAACGGTTTCGCTCTTAGTGATCGACACCCTACTTACTAACAAAACTACATCCGATCGGGTACACTGCCTGTTAAAGTGTATTTCCGTTTTGACTTTCTTTTACAAACACTATTGGTTTGTTTAGACTTACGGAAGTAGTTTTCTCATTTTTAGAAAATCCAAGACCTTCTTTATCTTGGGACAACTTTTGACGACTTAACATGTCATCTAAAATGACAATACTCTTTTTGAATTTTGATAAATTCAATGCTTCATCTTGAAGTCTATAAACAATGCACTTTAAAGAGTCAACCTCTTTGGTGAGTACTTCACACGTTTTGCAAGGTTCAACCACCTCGTTATTATTTGAAAGTTTCTTTACTTCATATTCAAGATCATTGATTTTGCTTAAAAGTTCCTTACTAGCTCGTTGGAAGCTAAGTTTTGAACTAACCTCATATTGGCGTGACCTAACCTCCAATGCCAAAGCGTTGAGTTATCCACCACGGATGCAAGACAAATTTCTTGTTTGGAGTTATCTCCTAATTTTCAAGTATATAATCATTTATCCTATGTTATTTAGCTAGTGTTATACCATTTTTACTAATAGTACAATCTACTTTAGTAAAGCTAACTACGTAATCATCATCACATAATTGACCTATGCTAGTCAAGTTAAAAGCTGTACCACTAACATGCTCAACATTGGTAATTGTTACGGAGTCATGAATAATATTACCTCCACTGACAACATTTCCCTTTAGGTTGCTCCCAAATATGACATGTCCACCATCATACGCCTTGTACGAAGTAAACAATATTCTATTCCTGATCATGTGCTTAGTGCAACCACTATCCATAATCCAATCGTCCGATTATAGATCGCATTTAAGACACACCTACAAGCAAATATGAATTCAAGGTCGTGGTACCCATTGTTTATTGGGTCTGTTGGGGTTAGCAAATATGGTGCCTAAGTTAACCATTCTTGGGTCTTGAAGTAAATCACATAGTTTATGTAGGTCGTATTGTGACAACTGTCAAGCCCAGGTTAACAACCATTAGATTTTTATAATGTCTTTTACTAAATTTACTTGTGTTACATTATTTGTGCTTGTCGGGTCATTTTGGGCTTGAATTGTCTTTTTATTTAGAAACCTTGTTTACGAGCTAGTAGTTTAGGATTTACGGCATTTTGACCAACAATCTAGATTTTTAGGTTATTATTTAACCTCGTACTTTTATTATATATTTTTAATTTTGCGTAAATTAACTTTACGTGTAACCGGATAAAATATAAACCCAACTCTATACTAAATTTAAGTCTACATGCTTTATGCATTTTTATCATTTTACATATGTACTTTATATGTTGTATTTTTATTTTTCACTTTTACGTTTCGCGTTTTAGCTTTTACAATACACCATCCTTTACACATTAGCCTTAACATTACCTACCTTATCAAAAATTTAACAAAAATTAGCCCATGTCTCCTCCCCTCTTGCTCAATAATTGGCCAAACCACAAGGACAAGTGTCCTTGTGGTGTCACACATATGCCAAATGTCTTGGTAAGATACTTAGCAACACACTTGTCCTTCCTATCATGCATGTACATGCATGTATAGGATACATAGCACATATACTATCTTATTACTTACAACAATAACACCCTCACTCTCCTTGTCTCTTCTCTTTGCCGAACCAACACCATCACCATAACACTTTTATTTGTTGATCTTGCTAGCTAAGTATTATCAAAAATTTGAAGGTTAGAGAATCTAGCTCATTTTTTTGGGTTGTTTCACCATTAAAAACACAAAAATCCCATCATCTCCATTGGTTTAGGGTGATCTTATCAAGGGTTTTGCAAGATTTGTGTGTTGAAGTTAATGATTGGGTTAAAGATCTAGGTTCATTGGTGTTTGTTGTTTTCACCATCTCATCCTTTGTAAGGAATCACTAATATCCTTATTTCTCATACTTTTGATATGATCATTGCATATCACTATTATTTATTTTCAAGGATAAATCATTATACTTGGTAAATAAAACAAGAAAAAACTTTAAAAATCATGTTTTTATAAATTATGTTTTTGTGATAGTTTTGATCATTAGCTAAAACGAATTGTTGGGAATAATCAATAGAATCTGGACTTGGGTAAAAATATGTAGTTCTAGGTCTATGTCTTAGCTTTGATTCTTCGGGTGGCACACGTCATGACGATGCCCGATGAATTAAGTAGAAAATAAAAGTAAAAGTGTGTCAGATTTGCACACCAAATTTCAATCAATAAAAACTCATAAATTTTGAATAAAACCCCCTGTTCGAGTAAAAAGAGAAACTGTAATAGACATCTTAACTTAAACGTGGTGATTCGAATCGGCCCGAACGAACTTGTAGTTTAGGATTTACGACATTTTTCATGGGACTGTTTTGGACTAAAAAGAAACAGCCATGGTACTTAAGGGCGTTTTTGGCACCTTTTATATAAAAATTGAAGTGGTAGGATGTAACAATCAGCATTTTCACGTCATTTTACGTCAATAAATATTCAACAATTTATTTTAAACTTTTACGCGTTTACTTTTTTTTGATCGTTTAGTTAAATCGCGTAAACTAAAAATCACCATTCAACGTAAACGGACATTAAACAAGTAAAAGTTTATGTCAAGCAAGTGTTATATAATTATTACAAGGATAATTTATAACTTTTCATATTTTATTTTTATCGGTTATGTAAAACGTGTACGTTTCGTAATAAAATACATTTAACCATACACGAAAGCACCAATACATATCTATACTCAAACAAATACCCACTATTATACTCAATACCTAAAATTTTAATCATTCTTATACCATTTAACCCTTATGGCCGATTTTACATACAAACATACACAAATAAATTATAAACTCTCCACTAGCATCACATCATCTAGTTAATAAACCAACATGTACAACCTAAAAACCCACTTCTTTATAAATTGTCTAATCTTTTGTCCTCTCTTTGTACCCAAACCGTACCCTCCTCCTAGGGAGGATGAGAGCTCTTACACATCTTGTACCCTAAACCACCATCTAGTCCATGGTTTTGTATTAGTAGTTTTCAAGATATTTAGTGTATAAATAGGTGATTAATTCTAGTGTTTCATACACACACATCAACTAGCAAAATCAGATTCCACCTCTTGTTTCCTATCAAAAGCTCACAGCTCAAAATACCCAATTAGGGTTTCCATAGTTTTGATTTTAGCAAGGTTATAAGCATACAAGTGTTCTTAGATATAATATATAAGGTGTATCAAGGTGATTTGGAAGCTTGGGTATAATTGTAACCTTTCCCCTTTTTGTTTTATGAATATTTCATTTATAGTCCTTTAACTATTTGACTTTTGTCAGTTTATTCAGATTTTTATACCGTGTTGACGGTGGTGATTTTATGAGATATGTGATAAATTGTGGTTTATTGTGATTAATAATCCCTTTTGAAAGGTATTATTGTGTTATGTGTATTCCGGGTGGTTTGACCCGTGAATTTTGAGAAATGCCGAAAAACGAGTCTGACACGTCCGTTAATGTCCAAATGAATTTTGAAGGGTGTAAAGAGAAAATATGTCGTGTAAATACTCTATGTTAATGGAAAAGTATTTTTAAATTGAATAAAAATGCTAATTAACTTTGGGGTAAATTTTACGGTTGAGTTTTACGAGTATTTAAGTGATCTCGACACGAAAAGAAAGGCTCGACAACCCATGGGATACCATAGCCGGTCAAAAGAAGACTAGGGAGACAAGGTGGCTTAATTTTAGCTAACCTTTTCCAAATTGTACATAAGATGCTTTTCTTACCCATATTTTTACACATAGTTCATTTTCAAAATCAAAAAAATATCCTCTCCCTTCTCTTTTGTGTTCGTCCGCACCTACAACACACACACTCTTATAATTTTTGAAGTTTGATCAAGAAAACACGAAGACATAAATATTTGGGGTTGATTCTAGTGTTTGGTTATTCATTTAAACAACGTTTGGGTTGTCCGGTTCGTGTCGAAATCTACAAATTTGAAGATTTTTTTGTATGTTTTCAAATTTAAATTTTGTTTGTCCTTTTGGGTTTATTTTGATGCATAGATGTTAGTTGTATAAGTTGATCGTTGTGAAAATTGATTTTTGGAAGCGAAACGAAAGAAAAAGGTGGTGTTTGGTTCGTGTAAAAAGAAAAGGAAAAAGAGGGTTTTTGTAGTTTTGATGTCGTGGCCGTGATGGTTGAATAATATATGATGCTAGAATGCTTATTTTTGATAGTAGCTTGTACGGCTTATTCGGGCTTATTTTAAAGCTATTTCTTGGCTTATTTGGGCTTATAGGCCACGAATGGATTCCCAAAATCACTAAGAAAGTGATTTTGATTATTTTTGTGTTATGGCGTATGTTGTGGACTATTTTTGAGGCTTATGGTAGTAACCAAAAGTGATACGTAGCTTAATAGCTTATTTTAAAGCTTAATATACGTATTTTGAAGTTTATGGACTCACGGCCCAATAAGTCTATTTGAACCGCGACTTAATGGGAGGGCTTATTGTGGTCCAGATTAATTCTACATATAAGTATATACTTATATATGTAATTGAACCTTGGTTTTGGACTTAAATAGTATTTTGAACTTATATATGTCATAATGGACCCTTGTTGGGCCTTAAGGCCCAATAAGCGATATGTAGTAGTTATGAGAATTTTGATGGACTTTTGAAAGTGGAAATGTATTTACGAAGTTATATTAAACGATATTTTTAGAAAAACGTGTTGGTAAGTGTTAACGATTGAGATTTTGGAATTTTGTCGAAAAGTGTCGAATTTGTGAAAAATGTTGAAAATAAGGTTTGAAACCTTGGAAAAACGTTATATAAACCTACGAGTCATGTCGAAATTTCGTAAAAAGTTTATACTTAGAAAATTTCTTAAAAACATGATTTTTGATTTAAAATAATAAAATAATATTTAATTATTTTATTTTATTTATTTAATAAATTCACTAAAAGACGAAAAATATAATTTTTCTCGAAACTTCTCTAAAGTGTTTATTATGAGTAAACGTTTCATTTTCAACCGTATAATGATTATTTTGAAGTGACTAAGGTGTACCGAATGGACTTGTCGAGATATATTTATAATTAATAATTATAAATATTTATTATATTACTTATCTATTTACGCTAAATAGTATAAGTATGTATTATCGAGGAATGAGATTGATATGATTGTGGAGTTAAGTCGTCAACCATCACACCACTAAATTGTTTTGGGTAATTGTACAACGCGTCTAAACTCTATGCATCAAACGTGAAGATTGTTTTGGAATTGGATAATTAAATTGGGACATTAACTGGACTAGGTCGTGTGCGGGCATCGTTGCATTTGCTTGTGTGATTGAGATTTGGTTGCTAAAGACTTGCTTGAGGTGAGTTCTCATAGCCCCACTTTTTACTGTTTTTCCGTTAGGGAAAATTTTTACTCAAATGTGTTTTGAAATGTTTTGAATTGATCTATGCGAAATGTGGTTTTTTTGGGACAAGATATGTGCTTATGCCTGGTATGTGAATATTATGTGTTGTATGATTGTTTGGAGCGGATGGGTACGCCTACCCAGTATTTGTGTGATTATTGGAGCGGATGGGTATGCCTACCCAGGTTTGTGTATGGTCCTGCCCTAATTTTAGTGCTCCAGCTGGTAGGCCCTTTGCGTAATTGACATATGGTTATTGATTAGCGGTGATTGGTATGCGTTTAATTACACATACCTTTCACCATTAAAACCGGACTTAAATGACCAAAAACGTACCAAAAATACATTATATTTGTATGTTTTCACTTATTTTGTGCAGGAAACGGATATCCGAGAAAATGACGAAAAATCAAGCAAAAAACGGACAAAACCAAGCACGGAATGGAAAAGCGTGGAAAAGCCAAAGTCAAATCAAAGCCAAAGTCCAAGAAAGACAAAGTCAACGGTCAAAACCGGAGCCGACACCGAAGAATACTTGATGGGCCTACCCGAACCCATCTAATGGGCCGGACAAGCCCATTAGTATATTACATGAAGACTTTAAGCCCAAGTTTAAATAAAAAGGCCCATTTCCTTTTTATTATTATAGCCGGCCCAAACTGCTAAGGCCCATTCCCATTTAACCTTCGTTAGTCCCTTTAGGGACTAACTTTGCAAAACTTCAATATACTTTGAGGGGGCATTTCTGCCATCCCCCAAAGTTGAATCCACCACAAGGGACCTTTATTGCAAGATATACATACACCTTGGAGGGCTTGTTTTGCCAACTCCACAAACCTTTCCCCTGCACCCTCAAACAAACAGACATAAACCCCTCTTTCCCGCCAATGAACAGTACCCAAGTACTGTTCATTGTCTCCTACCTCCAGCAAACAAACAAAAACTCATTAAAACTATAAACCCCACACCCCACATGGATCAATGAACACCTTGGCAATCCCCAACTCCCTCATTCGGCAAAAGAAAATGACAAGAAATCAATGGTCAAGATCAATTTGCTTGGGGACTACTCAAAATGGACGGCATAGATGGTGATTATGGCTCACTCACACAACAAACACACAAGCTGAAGTCTCTCTACAAAGAAACACAAGACCTAGAATCTTCCTGGTTCTTGTATAAATAGGGCAGTTGTAAGCCCTTGATAAGATATGTAGTTTTTAACCTAGTTTAGTTCCAGTTAGTTTTATGCACTTTTAATTCCCAAGTATTGTAATTTTTTTTAAAGTTAATGAAATTCAAGTTTGTTCTTCTTTAAACCCGTTTTCCAGTTTTAAGTGTCTTTAAGTTTCAAAAGTCTTTCATAAGTTCTTCTAAGCTTTTATAACTCAGGGTGTTTTGGATAAGCTTTCTCAAAAACTTATCTAAGCTTTTAAGTTCTCATTAGTAAGGAATTTGGTATTTTGAGCTTTTGGATGATAAGCAAATAAAGGAAGTGCTTATGGGTTCAGTAGAGTGCTTATTTATAAGCTGGGTAGGTTTTTAGAGCTTATTTAGGTTCTTTAATCCCTGTTTAGAGCAAGGGAGCAAGTAAGTTTCCTTTTTCATATTTTGCTTATTACTGTACAAGTGCTTATTAACTGCTTATTTTCTGTCTTTTTATGCTTATTTATGATAGTTTATGCCTGCTTATGCTTACTTAATGTTTTCATGCCGTTTATTTTAGTTTTGCTTTGAATCTGTCCTTTATATGCTCTTAAACTATTTATCTCTTATTTTTCTGCTTATTTGCCCTTGAATTGTTGCTTATTTATGCTTTGTTATGATGTTTAGTGCTTATCTTGCTTAGTCTTTAGTTTAAAAGTGATTTGTGCACATTTCTTAGTTAGTACTGTTAGTGTATTCAGTTAGTGCTGGTAGTGTAATTGTTAGTACTGGTAGTTATAAGTTAATACTGTTGGATTAATTTAGCTTGTTTAAGTGCTTATTGTTGATTGAAATCTGTTTGTAAGTGCCTTATATTGTTATTTG
The DNA here is from genome assembly GCA_026074375.1 of Tanacetum coccineum. Taxonomy (NCBI): domain Eukaryota; kingdom Viridiplantae; phylum Streptophyta; class Magnoliopsida; order Asterales; family Asteraceae; genus Tanacetum; species Tanacetum coccineum. The sequence continues at coordinate 948 of BQNB010018092.1, read as the reverse complement.
ATAATTTGTTTTTAAACATTTAGGATCGAATTAGCTTAAAAAAATGACTTTTGAAAACTTAAAAGGCTGTTTGGAACAAGCAGTACTAACTCATAGTTAGTACTGGTAGTGTTGTTAGTGCTGTTAGTGCATTTTTGCTTATTAGCTTATTATTTCTGCTTATTTAGGATTAGCTTAGCTTTTTAGAGTAGATTTACCCCATTTTAGCTTATTGTTTTTTAGTTTAGAGCTTATTTAAGCTTATTTGCCTTTTCAAAGTAAATTTAAGTGTTTATTAGTTTTTTAGCTTATTCGCCATTCTAGCTTATTCTAGTTGCTTATTTTTAGCTTTTTCAAAAACCTATATATCATTTAGGGTTAAATTTTTGGATAATTTAGTTTTGTTTTAACTCACGTTTTTACTCTCCCATCCACGTTTTAGGATTTACTCATTCTAGCTTTCGTTTTTAGGTTTTCCTTAATTGTTTTTGCATTCTAATTAGAACAACAAAATCCAAATCTTTTTCCATTCAAGCATCGTAATTCAAACCAACTTTCGACTTTCCAATTCGCTCCTCGTTGGGGATAAACGACCCGGGAATATCATATCATACTACTCTCGGTTTCATTGATTATTTTTAGATTATCCTTATTATATATATTTTATTATATATATAAAGGTGTTGATTTAAAAAGCTGATCAATTTTTGGCGCCGCTGCCGGGGAGGAGTGAAAGCGTTTGTCGTTTCGAAGCTTGATTATTTGTGCTTGAAGATTGTGAATATTTACGCCAAAAAAAAACCCTAAAAGTACAAAAATATTTTCATTTTCTTTTTAGTATAATTATCTTTAAAAAAAATAAAAAAAGAAAAAAAAGAAAACTAAAAAGATAAAAACATTGTCTTTAATTATCAATAAAAATCAATCAAGTTGGTAAAAGAACGCCAACATATAATACTTTCAACTGAA
>BQNB010018091.1:0-68851 GCA_026074375.1 Tanacetum coccineum | reverse complement strand
ATCTAGTGAGGTATGTTTTGAATCCTCTTACTTTAGTAATGAAAATTCATCAATAGATTATTTTATTTTAGATAGCGAATATGATAGATTATGCAAGATGAGTCAAAAATAATTACTAAGAACAAACGGTTAAAAGGCGTTAAAAAGTTTATAAAATAAAATTAGTGAGTTAAAAGAAAAGTTATCTAAACTCGAGAAAAACAAGGGAGTTGATCTCGAGTGTACAAAGTGTCAAATACTTAAAATCGCTAACGAAAAACTTAAAGAGGAAGCTTTTAAGCTAACTCAATTTGAAAAGAGTACACATTCTTTAAATGAAATGTTGAGTAATCAAAAACCCTCCGGAGATAAATTGGGTCTAGGGTTTAACTCATTTGAAACATCATCTAGCAGAACTAAGGAAATAAAATTTGTAAAATCACAGAATAATACCTCCTCTGGTGGCGGTCCCCAAAATACTTTGGGCGGCCCCCATAATGCACAGACGGCCCCAAAGAAATTAAAGGACCGCTTGTCTATTCACCAGATGTCAAAAAATCTGTGTCTTTTCAAAAATCCATTTTGGGTCCTAGACCAAAACATATAATGGTAAACATTGTTAAAATTCTCGTTGCTAGTAATAATGAATTTAAACAGTTTTATAAACCATCTTTAAATCCCGGAGTTGATTTTTTAAACCAAACTTTAGGTCAAAAACTCCACCTCCTAGAAGAGCAAACAATTATTATCCTCGTTCTAGGACACCACAACCAAAAAGAAATGTTGGTCGACCAAATCAACCTCATGGTTTTCCCGTAACTTGGAATAACTTCCAACCTCAAAGTTACATGCCATGGGAAATGTGTCCTCCATTCCCACATGCAAGGGATGTTTAGCACTAACAACTTTGGACCCATGAGATATTGGGGGCCAAATGTTTGAGTTGTTGTCTTATATAAATAGATATGCCTTGGAGTCGATTTGGAACCTGACGAGTGGATAAAAGATAGTAGATGCTCTAAACATATGACGGGCAACCAAAAGCTCTTCTCAACCTACAAAGCATACAATGGAAGTAATGTCATTTTTGGTAGTAATCTACACAGTAACATCATTGGCAAAGGTACGATTTCTCATAGCTCACTTAAAATTGCTAATGTAGAGCATGCAGATAATTTAGGTTTTAACTTGCTAAGTATAAGACAAATATGTGATAGTAAGTGTAAGGTTATATTTTCTGAAATGATAGTGAAATAGTTAAAGACGGTAAAGTCATAGGTAGAGGTGTTAGGAAGAAGGGCTTATATATGATGAAATTAGAAACTAAGCCTCAAGACAAAATTTGTCTTGCAACGATTGATGAAAAATCCACTTTGTGGCATAGGAGGTTAGGTCACGCTAATATGCATCTTATTCTATCGTTAGCATCTAAGGAATTAGGTAGGAACTTACCTAATCTCAAGTTTGATCAAAATTTCTGTGATGCTCATAAAATGGGAAAACAAGCTCACATTAGTCACAAAGCTAAGAACATAGTCACAACGATTAGATACTTAGAACTCCTCCATATGGATCTCTTCGGTCCATCCACCATACTGAGCTACAGAGGAAACCTCTACACCTTAGTAATAGTAAATGACTATTCTAGATACACATTGATAAGATTCCTTAAAACTAAAAACGAAGCCTTCGATTAATTCGAAATATTTAGAAGGAAAATACAAAACCAATTAGGATGTCTAATAGTGTCAATTAGGATGGACCACGGTAGGGAAATTGATAATGAAGTGCAATTTAGAGAGTTTTGTAATGCCAACGGTATTACACATAACTTCTCGGCTCCACGCACTCCATAATCAAATGGCGTGGTTGAGAGGAAGAATAGGACCCTACAAGAAATGAGTAGAACCATGTTGAACAAACAATTGTTACCATAAAATGTTTTGTGTAACGTCGTAGATACTTCAACATACATCCTCAACCGAATCCTAATTAGAGCCATCTTAGGTAAAACACCTTAGGAACTCTTGAGAGGAAGGAAACCTACTCTTGATTATTTTAGAGTGTTTGGAAGCAAGTGCTTCATTTTAAACACCAAATACTATCTTACTAAGTTTGACCCAAAGTCATACGAATGTGTCTTTTTAGGTTACTCCCAAAATAGTAACGCCTACATCATCCTTAACAAACACACCATGAAAATCGAAGAATCACTCAACATGACATTCGATGAAACTCCTCCACCCTTTAAGACATCATCCTTGGTGGATGATGACTTAGATAAATAAGAAGCAATTAAGATTACCAAAAAGAAAAACCTAGAAAATGACATTGAGGATGAAACTTTAGAAATTGATGAAATAGTCAATATTAAGGAATCTGGGAACCATCCATTAAAAAATGTCATAGGAAACCTTAACCAAAGAACCCTTAGGTCTCAAGCCCAAAACCAAAGTAACTTCTTTTGTGTTATATCAACTATAGAACCTAAGAATGTGAATGAAGCCTTAAAGGATAAAAATTGGATAATCGCTATGCAAGAAGAATTAAATCAATTCATCGCAAACAATGTTTGGGAGTTAGTACTAAAACCTAAGAATATGAAAATCATAGAAACTAAGTGGGTGTATAGGAATAAGTTAGATGAGAACGGTGTTGTTTCTCAAAATAAGGCTAGTTTAGTTGCTCAAGGTTATAATCAACAAGAGGGCATCGATTATGATGAAACTTATGCCCCAGTTGCTAGGTTAGAGTCTATTAGGATCTTATTAGCTTATGCTTGTGCTTTATACTTTAAGTTATTCCAAATGGATGTAAAAAGTGCATTCCTGAACGGTTTTATCAATGAGGAGGTATACATAGCACAACCTCCAAGATTCATTGACTTTGAAAAACCAGATCATGTCTATAAAATCAAAAAAGATTTATATGGTCTTAAACAAGCACCCAAAGCTTGGTATGATAGATTAAAAGCTTTTCTTATTAAACATGAGTACAAAATGGGAATGGTAGATAACACACTTTTTACTAAGAAGAAAAGTTCAAATCTCATCATCGTTCAAATATATGTCGATGACATTATATTCGGTTCGACTTGTCAAGACATGTGTGATGAATTTGCCAAAATCATGCATGACGAGTTCGAGATGAGCATGATGGGTGAACTTAACTTCTTCCTTGGATTACAAATAAAACAAATGGAAGACGGTATCTTCTTTAATCAATCTAAATATATTAAAGAAATGCTTAAGAAATTTGGCTTAGAAGATTCTAAACCAATGAAAACCCCCATGTCCTCGGATACTAAACTCACGAAAGACGAAGAGTGTGAGTCGGTAGATAGTACCAAGTATCGAGGCATGATAGGTAGTTTACTCTACCTAACGGCAAGTAGGCCCGATATCATGTTTAGTGTCTGCCTTTGTGCACGCTTCCAAGAGGATCCCAAAACCTCTCATCTTGAAGCGGTTAAGCGTATCTTCCGATACATTAAAGGCACTACGCACTTAGGATTATGGTATCCTAAGGGGACCGGCATAGAAACCGTAGTATATGCCGACTCTGATCATGCGGGAGATTATGTGGACAGAAAGAGCACTAGCGGTATTTGTACGCTTTGGTCGATTGAAAAAGAATTGGGTATTGACAGATTAGATTGATTGAAAAAAGGATCTAAGGAATTAGTTAGGAACTTACCTAAGCTTAAGTTTGAGCAACATTTTTGTGATGCTTGTAAAATGGAAAAACAATCTCACGCTAGTCACAAAGCTAATAATATAGTCACAACGACTAGATGCTTAGAACTTCTCCATATGAACATCTTTGGTTCATCCGCCATACGGAGCTACGGAGGAAACCTATACACCTTAGTAATAGTTGACGACTATTCTAGGTACACTTGGACAAGATTTCTTAAAACAAAACCGAAGCCTTCGATCAACTCAAAATATTTAGTAGGAAAATACAAAACCAATTAGGATGTTCTATATTTGTCAATTAGAATGGACTACGGTAGGGAATTTGATATTGAAGTGCAATTTGAAGAATTTTGTAATGGCAACGGTATTACACATAACTTCTCAACTCCACGCACTCCACAATCAAATGGCATGGTTTAAAGGAAAAATAATACACTATAAGAAATGAGTAGAACCATGTTGAATGAACAATCGTTACCATAAAAATTATTACAAAATAGGAATGGTAGATAACACACTTTTACTAAGAAGAAAAGTTCAAATCTCATCATCGTTCAAATATATGTCGACGACATTATATTCGGTTCGACTTGTCAAGACATGTGTGATGAATTTGCCAAAATCATGCATGACGAGTTCGAGATGAGCATGATGGGTGAACTTAACTTCTTCCTTGGATTACAAATAAAACAAATGGAAGACGGTATCTTCTTTAATCAATCTAAATATATTAAAGAAATGCTTAAGAAATTTGGCTTAGAAGATTCTAAACCAATGAAAACCCCCATGTCCTCGGATACTAAACTCACGAAAGACGAAGAGTGTGAGTCGGTAGATAGTACCAAGTATCGAGGCATGATAGGTAGTTTACTCTACCTAACGGCAAGTAGGCCCGATATCATGTTTAGTGTCTGCCTTTATGCACGCTTCCAAGAGGATCCCAAAACCTCTCATCTTGAAGCGGTTAAGCGTATCTCCTGATACATTAAAGGCACTACGAACTTAGGATTATGGTATCCTAAAGGGATCGACATAGAAACCATAGTATATGCCGACCCTGATCATGCGGGAGACTATGTGGACCAAAAGAGCACTAGTGGTATTTGTACGTTCGTAGGATGTTGTCTAACATCGTGGTTCTCGAAGAAACAAACAGCTCTTGCTATATCCACTACCGAAGCTGAATACGTAAGCGCCAAAAAGGCATGTCAACAAGCACTATGGATGAAACAAGCTCTTATCGACTACGACATTCGACTTAATGATGTCCCGATCATATGCGACACTAAAGGCGCGATTGACCTTAGCAAAAACCCGGTGCAGCACTCACGGACTAAATAAATTGAAAATTCATCACCACTTTTTTTGGGATAATGTCCAGAAAGGACACATCTCTATCAAAAAAGTTTCGTTCGTCAACAATATCACCGACATAGTCACCAAACCCCTTAAACATGAATCGTTTAACTATCTTCGTCTTGGTTTAGGAATGATGGAACACATTCTATAAATCGCTCTTCTTTTATTCTAGTGTCGATTCTAGTCCGTGTTTCATTCCGCGTCGTGAAAACTTAATTACTTCATCCGAAGTATTTTAAGCATTTTTAATTCGCGAAATGCAAATTAAAATGTCACTCATTCCGTAAATTTTGTGTCAAAAATTGAGTCTAAAACCCTCTGCTGAAGGCGGCCCCCATATTTAGGGTGGCCCCCTGATTTAATTAGGCAGCCCCCATATCGATATGGGACCGCTACCAGAAGGGACTTATGTCTGTCATCCCATTTTTGTTAAACACAAAAACAAACACCCCTCTTCACTTTGAGTTACAAAAGCTACGCTTTTCCTAAAAGTTACAAAAGCTGCGATTTGTCTTGAAAGTTACAAAAGCTGTGATTTGTCCTGAAATTTACAAAAGCTGCGATTTGATCCAAATTTACAAAAGCTGCGATTTGATCTAAATTTGAGCTAAGTTCATCCAGAGGTTTGGCATCAATATTCTATCAGTTTGAGTACAATCTTTTAGCTATTTGTGTCAGTAAATCCCGCAGTTCATCCAGCATGTTGACTAATAAACCAAACATTTAATCCAAACAACTTAACAAACACTTAATCATTAACAAAAACACAAATAAAAAACAATCAAAACAACATCAATTAAGCACAATTCTCATTAATCACTAAATCGATCTTATCATTTCATCTCACACGTCCATCATTTCAAGATGAGTTTATTATAGGCAGAGAATGTGATTGTAGCAGGGGCTGACAACCATCCCCCTATGCTTGACAAGACTCAGTACAGTTCTTGGGCAAGCCGTATGCTAGTCTAAATCAAAGGAAAGGAAAATGAAAAGCTACGATTGACTCAGTTCTTAATGGACCTTTCAATATGGAACTGTAATAGTACCCGGAACTGCAACTACACCTACAACCGTCAGAGATAAAACTTATGATGAACTCATAAATGCTAAAAAACTTCATGAATCTTGTGACATCAAATCAACAAATATTGCCCTATAAGGCTTACCACAAGATATCTACAATCTGGTGAATCATCATAAAGAGGCCAAACACATTTGAGATAGAGTTAAGTTACTCATTGAAGGCTCTGAAATTTCGTTGCAGGAGAGAGAGTTAAAGCTGTATGATAAATTTGACATGTTTACCTCAGTGCCTGGAGAGACAATTCATTCGTATTACTTGAGGTTTTCACAATTGATCAATAATATGCACACCATTAGAATGAAAATGAGACCAGTTCAAGTAAATACAAAGTTTATCAATCATCTTCAGCCTGAGTGGAGAAAATTTGTTACGGATGTGAACTAGGCAAGGACTTGAATAACACCAATTTTTGAAGATCAAATTGAAGATCAAATCAACACCAACAATCAATCCTAACATCATAAAGATCATTAATTGTAAGTCATTTCATCTATTTTCTTCAAATTTTTGTCTAGGGTTCATGTTGAACAAGAATTCAAAATTGGGAATTTTTTATTTTTATTTTAATTGTATGTAATTAGGACTATAATAACACAATGTATAACTATTATGCTTTCTATAGACATTGGATTTGCATAATTGAGTGTGCTTGTCAAAATTTTTGATATGAACAAAAACCCTAATTTTCTTTTGAAATTACTCACGTTAGGAACACCATAATAATGTTTTAATACATTGTTAATACACTTTAAAAACATTTTTGAATCCATGCATAATGATCTCATGAACATCATTCGAAATATTTAATCAATAAATATTTTTGACATGTTCGGATGAGTAAAATTGAATTAAGGAGTGTTTGGGTTAACTCATAGGTTTTTCTTTTAGAGTTGAGTTAACCGCAACTCTATATTTGTTGCATATAGGCACACACTAGGCACAAAATCTTATTAGCATTACGAATTCATAATAATAAAATATAGTATTATTTCTTTCTTTTAGGTAGCAATGCCTCGTAATACTGCCGAAGATCACCAAAACACAAAAAGCTACATTCCGAAAATTTCACATGAATACACCTCACCTTTAAAAGAGATTCTTAAGAATCTTGAAAGTCGTTGCATTCATGAGGGTCGAGTAGTCTATCCAGATTTTGATGATTTGGTCTATGTTAGATCCATTTTTGGTCATATTCGGTTTGATTGTCTTCTTTATATAAATGAGCAAATTATTCCTCGTTTCATTCTCGAATTCTATAATCAATACCATGTCAACTACACTCTCGAGGGTCAAATGTTAATCGAGTTTGTCATCCAAAATCAATTCTTTTCTTACACTCTCAAAGATTTTGGTCAAATTCTTGATATTCCCTTTAAAGGTGAATGTTCTTTTACCGACAAGTGGTCACTTGACGACTTGCAATTTAGTGTCCCAATGGTTGGTCCCTATCAAACAAACCCTCCTTGCCCTGATGAAATCAAAAACTATGTTCAAGAGAAATGGGAGGGTCAGGTCACTCGTAACCGTCATGACAAAGTCATTATTATTGAAGATAATCAAATTTTAACTCGTGAAATCATCACTGTTATGAAACCTTAGGTCAAAATAATTTAGGAAAATGTTTTTTGTCTTGGGGGAAACCAGATCATGTCCCCGTGTGTCTTTATCACATGCTCTATTGTATTGCTAGGTCCGAGCAATATAATCTTGTATTCTTTAATGCAAAACGAATGGAGTTTATCACCAAACAACCTCGGTTAATTCTACCACATGGTATGTTATTAACTCGATTGTTTAAGTATGTCATGCCCGAGAGTCCCGAGTTGTCAAATGATCATTACATCATGTGCGATCGTGTCATGTATCCTCTTGCCGCTCAACAAGAACGAAAGACTCGAAAGGATTATGGCACGAGAAGAGGTCGCTCTTCTACTTCCTCCTCGTCTGCCTTTGGTCAACCATCCTGCTCTCATCCCAACGATGATGATAATGATGGAAATGACGAATGGACCTCATGTGCAAGCACTCCTTCCCTAACTCGTTTTGTCAATTCGTTGTCAAATGACATTCCTTAAATCTTTTCCAATCCACCTGATATTGACCCAAACATGGAAGCCTTCTATACTTGTCAAACTAAAATCCTCAACCGTCAAGTCCAATTGTAAGATGAACAACGTGGTAGAATAAGGTCAATCGGGAAATACATCAAGAATTTGTTGAGGGGAAAGAAGAAGAAGTAAGCAATAAGGATCATTGCTAAAAACATTTGGATTATGATTTATGCTTATTTATGTTTGCTTGTACTAGCTTCTCATTACTTATGCCTTGGTACTTAAAACTTATGTCTTATTTGGTGGTATTTTTAGTACTTAGTTTGGGCAACATAATTTGCTTTGGATGATCTTTCTATTTTATCATCCTAAATTTATTTTCATGCACCTTGCTATACTATGCTTTTAGTTATAAATGTGATATTATGCATGCCTAATTATTTCTTGGTCATATGCATATAATTGCTTTCCAAATAGAATTTAGATTAGCTAGCTTTTGAATTTGAAATTTTGAATGTATTAGATGATTTTTGAGGCAATAGACTTGGCTACAAAAGGGAACTTAGGGTAACATTTTCTCCACAGGTTTATAAATCTGGAAAAGCTGGGAAAAATTTCGTTCACACATAAAATGGGCCCCTTAAATACCAGGCGGCCCCTAAATATATTTGGGACCGCCCCCTTATTTAAGGGACCGCCACCAGGGTCTCAAGAATTTTCACTTTATTCTCTTGATAATATGTTCAGTTGACTATCTTCTTTCTATAGGCCCATTTATGTTTCTGTAATTTGCTAAACACTTCTTGGAATCATTTTCTTCAAAATCATGCTTTACTCCTTTAATCTACCTCTCCTTGATTGTATACCTATCTTTATCACTCTATTATCATCCTCGCCATCTTCTTCTTCTTTTCTCTTCTACTTCTATGGCTTCTACTCAAGCCTCCTCCTCTAACCCTTCCAAGAAAATCAAACTAACCATCCTTATACCAAGACAACTCTTTGTAGACTTAACTAGTGAAAAGATGATATTACCACACCTTCTTCTATTATAAAATCCTCATCTCCATCTCCACCAAATTAACCATCAAAAACTCCATCCACCAAAAGATACATCGTCTACCTTTGGCACTACCTCTTCCTCATTTGAGTCTAAACCTCAATCTTTACATCTTTCCTCTAAAGACACACCCTCTCCTTAACCATCCAATCATTTTCTTGTTGATATCATGGATTCTCCTCCAAGATCTTCAAATCCACTTCCACTACAAAGTTATCCTTCATTAGATATCACTCTTTCCTTATCACCAATCACTCTTCTTGATCACATTCTTGATACCCCCTCACCACCTTCACCACCTCAACCACCTCTCATAGGCCATCCCATTTACTTCAACATGTTTGACTATCATAGGGTAAATTGTCTTTGTTGCTTTTACAACTGAAATATCATTTTCTCTCTTAGGGATGATATTAATTTAATGTTTTCTCACCTTGAGTATCTTTTCACTTTTGCCATTGCCTCACCTTCTCTACCTCATCCTTAAAACATCTTCAATACCTCTAAATAATGTTTTCACCCAACCTTTTAATCAAAGCCATTATTTATGACTCAAGAATCATCTAGAAGTTATGAAGTATTAAGACCATTAGTGTAGTATTGTTTAATTTTGGTACCTTTAGTATTGTAAGAAATTCATGTTTTTATGCATAAGTTTATTTTATGTATGAATTTGCCTTGTTATGAATGAGTTCTATTATGGGTGAAATGTATGACTTATGTCTTTGGTTACTTCTCTTCTATATAGCCATGAATATATTTGTCGTAATTATAGCTAGTTGTTAGAAATATTTATTGTCTTGTATTCCTAACTCGGTTTTGTAGCATAATCTCATAAACCCGATCCCTTGGTGCCTCAAACGAGGGGGAGTATACATCAAGGGCGAGTCTTAGCATCGTCGATTTCTTTCTTCTCATGACTCGACGATCAACCTTTTTGGATTCGACAAAAGTGGGAGAAATAGATCGTAACTCATTAATAACTTGCAAAATTTTATTTTTATCTAAAATGAGTTTATATTTTTTCATCATCAAAAAGGGGAGATTGTTACTACAAATAATGCCTAAAAACGTTATTTATATTTTTGACTCATCTATGTTTTGAAGATGACAAAATGTAAAAACATCTACGATAAAAATAAACGTTTATGTGTTATTAATCGTAAATTTTCATTTCGACATAAATCACTTAAGGTGTGAATAAACAAATCATTAAACATGATTAGTGATGAAGAAAATATTTTTTTCTTAACCATTACATGTTTTACAAAGGTATTTTTACAAAAAAAATATATAAAAATATATTTTTATTATTAATAAAAGAAATATTTTATTATAAAATTTTGAAACTGATTTTCCCCCAAAAAACTAAAAATAACATACCAGTTTCAACATTCCTCACAAAAAGACAAAAATCAGAGCATCTGCCTAGGAGCGGCCCCTAGATATGTCTGGGACCACCGGGACCGCCGCCAGGCAACGTTGGATTTTCTTGTCTATAAATACTGCACTATTAACTACAAATTTAGAGACCTTTTGGCACGAATTTTTCAGATAACTTTCTTTCACTAAAACCTCTTTCTCTCTATAAATCTCTTGATCACTAACATAGTTTAATCTTAATACTTTCAAGAAGTGAATGCTAATTGATCACTAAAAGCTAATTGAGTCTATTTTATGTTAATGATACTTTCAAGAAGTGAATGGTAATTAATTTTGGTCAGTTTATGAAAGAATGACATAAGGTCATTTTGGGTCATGCGTTTACGCAAGGTTTTTAAATTTTTGGTCAAATTTTGATTCGGGAAAGGGGTTTTTTATCAGGACTTAACCGACATATTGAAGCCCTAGAAAAATCGATGGAGCGACGGCGTCAGGATTACAAAGAGACGTCGTCACGATCATTTTTCTATATATACAAACTCAGTTTTAGGGTTTTAATATTGGAACTCGAGAGTCATTATTAGGGTACGAATATTATCAGTAGTTAGGCCGTTCTTAGGGTTTAAAAACCCTCTTGTATCAACCTATAACTCCATGTTTTAATCAAGTGAAGTCCTTTATCCTTTAATCTTTCAATATGTCTATGTGTTGTTTGATTAATTATTGTTCTTTGCTTCCTTTTAACATACTAGGCTAGATCTTATAATGTTTGCTTATGATTGCATGAAACTTAGTCTGTAGATCCTTTTAATACTGCTTCTTGTTTGTGGATGTACGCGTTAGGTTCTAAAAAACTAGCTTCTTAATTACTTGCGAAGACGTCTAGGGAAACATGATTTAGTAGAAAGGATACCATCGATAACAGTCTTTATACTACCTTTCCTATCTATGGTTGATCACCTTTTAAGTATTTTAATGCATGTAATGTACTCTTAGGGGCCTTGTAATAGTCTTCATACTACCTTACTTGTGTGTTGCTTTAACGGAATATTATATAGACGCTGGGTTCGTGTAGTTTGTTCATGATTGTTGGGAATTATAGATTTGATGAGACAAAAGAAACAAGTAATGAAACAAAAGGGTCATTAAAGAATTCTATAAGCTGGTGGAGAATTATGGAAGATGTTGTCAAAGATATCAAAAGATGAAAATTCTGGATGATCTCCTAAAGAAGATAAAGATAACATAAGATATTTCTTAATGTTTAAAAGATTTACTTGTTTATATCTTTATGTTAACTTCCTTTGTAAGTCATGATCTCTCTATATAAAGAGATCATAGACACATAGTTTTAGTATCCAGAAATGTGTGTGTATCATAGTGTGCTTCCAATGAGAGTCTAGACACAGCAAAACGTGTGTAGACTTATAGTAGTTAGATAGTTTGTTAATAGATAGTGTAGCCTCAAGGATCGTTGATCCCTGTTACAGGTGGTAACCATATTATCTTGATCAAATAATATTGGGGCTTGGAGTGTATGATAATGATGAAAACCTTGTTATGATATCAATGTTCTTATGCTATTTCTGCTATGCATATTCTTTATGTTCATTGTTATTATTATCCTAGATATAAAAGTTCTAAACAAACTGATGATCTAAGGAGTTATATCAAACTCTACAATTGGTATCAGAGCCTCATGGCTCGTGATGTCTAGAATTACAAGGTGTTATTGATGTCGAATCCATAAAGAAAAGAAGAAAATACAATGGTTTCGAGGTGTTTTCTGGTTCTTTGGTACAAGAACGATGTTGTGAATATTAGGGTTTATTCACAACACTAATTCTTTAGAAAGAGAATTAGCTAATTTGTTGATGGATTCCATGACAGCTTTGACACTAAAAAGTAGCATATGATACTTCACAAAAAAGGTATCCTTAAACAGTGGTATATGTTTTGAACTGCTCGCTTGTGGTTACTACTGCACAAGACACCAGACTGCTGGTGATTGTAATTATTGGTGCTTTATTGACGCTAAAAAGTGTCACAAAAAGGTATGGGAGGAAGGAGCACTTTATACTGCCAATACAAGTTAGTACTGCTCGCGTTGATGTTTCTACTGCCAAGGTAAAACATTACTACTGCTAGCCTTATCGTTAACAGGTTTGTACTGCTAGTTGTATGTTTATACTGCCAATGACATTTAATACTACTAGCCTTATCTTAAAGGTTAGTAGTTGCTGCTTATGATTATTAGGAGCAGCTTATGTAAGTTTAGACTGCCAGAGACATTAAAACTGCTAGTTGATTAATACTGCTAGTTATTTTAATGCTGCGAGTATTTTAAGTTTCTGTCTACAAGGGTAAATTTAGCAGTTACTACTGTTGACTTAAACCAAGGTTTGTGCTGCTTATATATTTAATACTGCCAATAGAAAGACGTTTTCTACTGTTGGTTACTACTGCTTGGTTTAAGGGGAAGCTAGTGTGTTTGGATTCAGATTCACTTAAAATTTATAAAGGCTACTTTTGAAATTTATTGGATTAATTGGTTACGAAGAAGATTGTTTATCACTTATTTGAAGTTAAAGTGGAATTGTTTGAGTTCGTGTACTTATCATATCTTAAAGTGGGTGTTACACTTTGAAGATAACTTGTTCGTTCTTAAAACGACTGACAAGATCTTGTTCAGAATCTAGCAAAGGTGTGTGATTATCTCTATGGTGCTCAATGCTCACAATTGCTATCACTTTTATTTATGTGTCTCATAGAAGAAGAGATTTTTGTCCAAGATTGCGGTCTACTTATATTTCATAGATATTATATATAAGTTTGACGTTCATGTGATAATACAAGATATAAGACACAAGTTTGGGTTTATGTCTACTTCACATCAAGTTGTTATACTTAGATTTCTTTATCAGTAATCCATACATAGAGCCCTACAAAATGAAGATTCAAGAGATGGTATAACATATGGTTTTTAAGGGAAGCATATAGTCAAAAATGTTTACATCAGGATTTGTTCATGGCACCACTTAGATAAAGGTTTGCATACTACAGCTAGTTGTTTATTTAACTACTGTTTGTCTAAGTTTCTACTGTCCTTGAATTATTATTCTTATTAAGCGCAGGAGGGTAATTAGAGACATTGAATGTGGGATATGTAGTGTAGTAAATGGATTGTATTATAAAGATTCAGTTGCTTATCTTCAGAATCCTACTATATGGATAATGCCAAAAAGGGGAAAAGATACAGAGATAGGATTTGTAAGCTTATATTATACGTGAGGTGACATGGCAAAGGTACAAAGGAAATCTAACTTAAGGGATTGTTAGATTCACCAGGGAGGTCTGTGATCAAACCTTCAGGGAAGCCTTTGAATAATGATGGAAAATAAGAAGAAACAAAAATAAAAGGGATGAGGGTAATGAAAGAAAGTAAAAAATAGAAAAAAAAAATAAAGAGAAGTAATATACTCTCACCAAACGAATCGCACAATAGCCCGATGCTTCCGCCTAATCACCCTCCCTCACTCCGCCGTCGAATCTCCCGCCTCCTACTACCCCGCCACCCTTTGCCCCCGAGTAACCTGACTCAACCCCCCGTCTGCTTCCTCGTCAACTTCTCTCCCCCGCTCGCTAACCCCCTCCAAACCGCACCCATGCCCCCTCCGTTTGCACTCCCAGCCACAAATCGCTTGTGTGGGGATTGGTTTGTGTTGGAAAAAAATTAGCAACCCGCTTCCCACACAAACAACACCCTTTACAGCTTTCAACCTCAACTACCCCACAACCTTCTCATCATTGCGTTTCCCAAACTCTCAGCCTACTTCGGGACCCTTTCGACCACCCCCCCGCACTAATCCCTCCCACGCCTCCCTGAGCTCACCACCAGTCTAGTCCCAGTCACAAAGAGCCACATATACTAACACCCCAGGCACCCGCCCAGACCTTCCGTTCCAACTTGCACCCCTCTACTACACCTCTTTCCCAACATCCTTTGCACTATCAAGCTCCACCGTTCCACGCCCTTGCATATTTCCCCAACTTACACTCTCCTCACCACCTCCACACCCACCAGACTCCACCTTATCCGCACTATTCTCTAGAAAAACATCTCTTCCTCTTTCCGCCCCCACATTCTCTCTGCCCCTATAGTAAGAAGAGTGATGGATAGAACTACACAGCCACCTCCCACCACCCTCTCCGACCCCGGCCGGCCTCTTCATCTCCTCACCTCTTCCCGAGTGGCAAACTCAGCCGAACGACCGCTCCCCCAGATAGTGTAAAGACAACCCTCCCCTACGGTGCTGCATTGAAGGCTCCACAAAGAAAAGAAGCATACACAAACAACAATGACCAGAAATTCCACGTCACAAAACAACATAAAAGAAAATCTACAAGCAGGAGGAGAATATTGAAGATTATGGTCAACGATATCAAAGCTGGCAGAATCAAGAAGATCACCTTAAAGAAAAAAGATAACAAAGAAATTCTACTGGTTTAAAAGAAAACTATTGATATATATCTTAATGTTTAACTTCCTATTATAAGACATCTCTCTCTATATAAAGAGATCAAACCGATAGTTTTAGCATACCAAAAAAGTGTGTGTGTACACAAGATACAATAAGACGACTCAGTTAGAGATATGATGTAGCCTCAGGGTCAAGAAACAGTGAATCCTGTTATATAGTTAGTTGTAATCGTTATACTCTGATCAAATAAAAATGGGGCATGGAGTGTAAAATATGTAAAACCTTGTCACAAAAACATTGCTCTTATTTTAATTACGATGTGCATTATGTTATCAATGTTATTAATCCTAGATGTAAGATCTAAAGAATCTTGAGCTAAAACGATCTAAGGACTTCTATACAGTTTTCTCTACCATTTTCTAATTCATACAAATCACAATCTTTGATCAAAATGAATCAAAAAGCCACATACATAACAAGCTTATTTATTAAACTCAAATTACTTCCTAAATTCTGAGTCATCAAATTATTCAAGTTTCTCTGGTTACCTCTAGGGCATTTGACTATTTATCCTAGGGAAATAGCTTGCTTTTTGTTTTTTTTTATCTTCCTCTTCTTCTCTAGTTTCTTAAAATACTCCTAGGAGTTTATTTACATGCTTATTTGATTTAACAAATTCTATTTTGGCAAAACTAGGTTTTCTTTGTTTAGACTTAAACTCAGTCTCATTCTCATCCTCACTGTCAGATATCTAGTCTTCAATAAGAGGTTCACCAACAGACTTAGGTTTTGACACACTCGTCTTAGCTTCACTTGTTACAACATTAGGTATACTAGTTACTGACTCATTAAAAACATATTCTCCCTCATCAACACGTACCAAATCGTATTTAGGGGGCATGAAGTTCCCAGTATAAGGAAGGGGAACAACATGATACCCTTTACTTGTTTTGTACCTATCATTCTCCTGACTATCAAACACTTGACTATTACCCTTGACTAACAACCCTACACCAGACTCACTTATCACCTTACTTGAATCCTAACAGTTTGCTTAATTTTAGATTAATTCAAAACTTTTCTATGTAAGCTTTAAATCATATCTATCCTTTTTAGTTTTTTCAAATTTCTTTCAAAGCTCAGTTAAGATGCATTACTCACTCAACTAATATCAAGTTAAAATCTTGTATGTCCTCATTCAAAAAACAGCCACAATCTTTTTATAACACATCTTAGTCACCTCTACACGATTCTAGACCTGCTTAATAAGCACGCTATACTTTAATTAAGACTTATTAAAATCCTTTGACAATTACCCTAATGTTCTTTGAGAGTTTCATAAGATTTTAAACATGCTTTAGAACAAGTAGATACCTTAGAATATGAGCTTGAAGAACTTAAAGAACCTAAAGATGTATATGTCATAAGTGTAAAGTTTGTAGGTCTTTCTTCTGCCTGATCACTCCAGTCATACCCAAGTCTATCTTGAGCCACCAAAGCATTTGTCTCTGTTGTTTACACGGTCACATTCCTCCTTATAGGTTCTCTGTTCCTGTTCTCCCTTAGAGCCCTGCACTACCTTGCAAAATGACCCTTTTTATGACAGTTATAAGATTCCACCTATGAATTGTTAAACCCTAAGGTCTCAGAACCATTTTGCCTTAAATCTATCTTCCAGCCCTTATTTAGAAATCTTCTGCTCTCATGTCAACATACCATCTGCCACTTTAGATCCATCTCATCCAGTCATCAGCATCAATCTTTTTTGTAAGTCCACATCATTTAATTTGGATTGTTAGAACTGGTTTGCAAAGAAAGAATAGACACAACATCACTCACTACTATCCAGAATTGGTAAAGTTAGAACCAGAAGCTTGATTTGAACTGCCAGGAATGGAATAAACAATCTTGAGCTAAAAATAATCTAAGGAGTTCTATCAGACTCCACAATTGGTATCAGAACTTTGTGGCTCTTGATCTAGGATCTACAAGGTTTGTTTGATGTCGAGTTTATAAAGAAAAGAAGGTTCAAGTTTTCTATTTTGGGTACTAGTCACATTCGACAACATTAGGGATTGTCAAACCCTAATTATAATAAAAATAGAAGCATGTTTTTGTGCATAAACGACATCAAGGGAAGGGAAACAAGTGTTTCTTGGTTCGATATCAATGTTGTGTTACACTAAACATGATGATTCGTTTAAGGAGAATGCTAATTTGTGACAGCTTTATGACACTAAACAGTGGTTACAGGTTAATACTGCTTGATGGTTTTATTAGTGCTGCTCGTCTAAAATTTGTGTTGCTGGTTTGGTATTACTACTGCTAAGGTGTTTAAAAGCAGTTAATATTGCTTGAATACACATTAATACTGCTAACATATTCAGTTAATGCAGCCAAGGTATACTTAATACTGTCAATGTTATTAGTACTGTTGTCCATGATTATTAGTGCTGCTTATGTAAGTTAGTGCTGCCAGGAGACGTTAATACTGCCAAGTAACTGGTTAATGCTACCAAAGGAAGATTAGTGCTGCCAATTCATGTTAATGCTGCTATCACTAAAGGTTAATGCTGCCAGTTTATACTTAGTGCTGCTAGTATGATTAATACTACTAGTACATTTTTAATGCTGCCAGTATTAACTTTCTGCTGCTAGGGTAAATTTAAGCTGTTACCACTGTTCGATTAAAAGTAGTTACTACTGCTTAGGCTTAAAAGATACTACTACTAGCTATGTTCCATATTGCATAACAACACACTTTGGATCTCAGATTGGTTTAGATAGAAAATGGCTAGTTTTAGATTTATTGTTTGAATTGGTTATGGAGATGATTATTTATCACTTATTTGATGATGAAGTGGAATATTAGATGCGTGTTCTTATCATATCTTAAAGTGGGTGTTACACTTTGAATATAACTTGTTCGTGTTTAGAAATGATGTGATAAAGACTTGACAAATCTAGCAAAGGTGTGTGATTTCTCTTATGGTGCTCAATGCTCACATTTGCTATCACTTTAGTTATGTGTCTCATAGAAGATGTGGATTTTTTCAAGAGGTTACGATCTACTTATACTTTGGTCTTGGTATGAGTATGGATTCACGTGGATAGTACAAGACATAAGACACAAGTTTAGGTTATTCTACTTCAGTATCAAGTTGGTTATACTTAGTTTTCTTCATCAGTGGTCATTACATAGAGCCTACAAAATTAAAGATTCAAGAGATGGTTAACATATGGGTTTTAGGGGAAGCTTATTGCCAAAATGTTTAACCATCAGGTTATATTCATGCACCACTTGAGGTGAAAGGTTTCATTACTACTGCTAGTTGTTTATTACTACTGCTAGTTTAAGTTTCTACTGTCTTGAATTCATTATTCTTATTATGCGTCATGAAGGGTAATTTGAGACATTGGAAGGATGGATTAGTAGTGTAGTATATGGTTTGTAGTTGTAAAGATTCAAGTTGCTTATCTTCATAAGACCCCTATTGGATTATGACAAAAAGGGGAAGAAGATTATAGAGATAGGATTTGCAGCTTATTATGTGTGGTGACATGGCATGGCACAAAGGAAATCTACTTAAGGGGAAGTTTGTATCATTCAGGGAGATCCATGATCTCAAGTTCAGGGGAAGCTTTGATTTTATTAAGGCTTTATGATGAAGTTCGTACAAGAACATGTTTGTTTTGTCATCATCAAATAGGGGAAGATTGTTGGGAATTATAGATTTGATGAGACAAAAGAAACAAGTAATGAAACAAAAGGATCAAAATCGTCATTAAAGAATTCTACAAGCTGGTGGAGAATTATGGAAGATTTGGTCAAAGATATCAAAAGATGAAGATTCTAGAAGATCTCCTTAAGAAGATAAAGATAACAGAAGATATTTCTTAATGTTTAAAAGATTTACTTGTTTATATCTTTATGTTAACTTCCTTTGTAAGTCATGATCTCTCTATATAAAGAGATCATAGACACATAGTTTTAGTATCCAGAAAAACGTGTGTGTGACTTCCAAGAGAGTCTAGAACTTAGAAAAACATTTTAGACCTTATAGTAGTTTTAGATAAGTTAGTTATAGACGAGATAGCCTCAAGGATCGTTAATTTCTGTTACAAGTGGTAACCGTATTATCTTGATCAAATAATATTGGGGCTTGGAGTGTATGATAATGATGAAAACCTTGTTATGATATCAATGTTCTTATGCTATTTCCGCTATGCATATTCTTTATGTTCATTGTTATTATTATCCTAGATATAAAAGATCTAAACAATCTTGAGCTAAAAATAATCTAAGGAGTTCTATCAGACTCCACAATGATTTAGGAAATACTTACACATCACATCACAAGAGTGACAAAGCAATAGAATTAGGAGAAGCAAACTAAGAATCATGCATATTAATTAAACCATACAATTACATATACAAGTTTCCATATAGTAGTTTAGATTTAATGTTAGTTCTTAGTTTAATTAGCTAAAAAGCAAAACTCCCTTCAAAACAAAGATTTTCATTGCTTTCTTAAAAATATAAAAACACAAAAATAATATTCATTCAACCCTTAGACCTTAGTTACGTTTAGTTCGAGCCTTCCTAACCTATTCCCCTAGAGAATGATAACAACCCCTGAGTCTTACCTATACTACATTAAAACGGTTAGGTACAATTGCCAGGGAGTTGTAAAACCTGGTGTGTACAACGGACCCCATCAGTTTTTGGCACCGCGCGAAGGAATAGTTTTGGTTTCGAATTCTGTTTAGCTTAGGTATACTCACTTGATTCCTATCAAGTGAAATTTTTAATTTTTGTTAATTAGCTTTCTTGTAGTCTATCTTTTCTCTATTCACTTTGTTTTGTAAACTCTTTTTTGTTGACCACCACGGGAGACGAAAATCCTATCCGTACTCTAGGAGATTATTCTAGACCAAGCCATGAGGGCTATCGAAACACCAATGAACTCCCCGATGGGAACAATGTGGTGCCTCTTCGATCCGACACCATCCGGTTGGTGCAAAACGGATGGTCATTAATCCATTCTCCACGACATTCGGTCCGATGATCCAAACCAACATCTTAAAGATTTTTTAAAACTTGCGGACTCACTTGACCTTGATTTTACAAATAAGTAAAGAACACGCCTGCATTTATTTCAATTTTCCCTTCGCGATCAAGCTATCAACTGGCTTGAACGTCTTCCAGCAGGATCCATCTCTACTTGAAAAGATCTTACTACCCGTTTCCTTGCTTAATTCTTTCCATTGGGAAGGACTGCTAAACTCCATAGTGACATCTTGATGTTCTAACAATATCAAGGTGAATCTCTCTTTGAAGCATTGACTAGTTTCAAGGACTTACTTCAAAAAGTCCCTCATCATGGTATTGATCTTTGGCGCCAAGTCTAAATCTTTTATGACCATGTCAATCCTACCATAAGGCGAATCATCGATCAATTGGTCGGTGGTAAGCTATGTGACAAGAAACGCTGAAGAATCCTGAGCACTATTAGAGGACCGCACCCTCTATGACAATGAAAGTTAGAATGACCCAAGAGACTTTGCCAAATCGGTCAAGGCAATCTATTTACCTCAAGATGTCCCGAGTGTATCCGACCATCATTTCATCAAGCTCTAAAATCAAATCCAATGCTTGATGGAAGCTCACATTGATCCTAAATTACCCGTTCAAGTAAACAAGATTGCTTCTTCATGCGAGATTTGCAGTGGTCCCTATGACACTCAATATTGCATGGAAAATCCCGAGCAAGCTTTTGTTGACTACGCATCCTTGCGTATCAACGAAGCGGGAGGCAAGTGGTTCACTTTCAAACCTGAGCAAAATAATCTTGGTGACACCTATAATCTGTCATGGAAAAGTCACCCAAACCTTAGGTGGAGGCAACCTCAAAATTCTCAAAATAATTTTTCAAACCACCTAATCATTTTCAGCCTAGCGGTTCAAACTGCCCCTTCAACATTCCTTAAGTTTTTAATAATCAATCAAACCTTGAAGGATTGGTGTCTAATTTTATGGCATCTCAAGACGCTAGATTGTCTAAGTTTGAAGCCGACTTCAAAAAACAACAAGGCGAGATGACCAATAAAATTGACACATTCTTAAAGGCCATCAATGATTGAATGACAGGAGCACTTCTAAGTGATACGGTCAAGAACCCAAAATTGAATGTTAACTCCACCTCTTCAGTTTTTTCTGCTCGTTCTTACCCAATGGAAGACCCTCAAAGCTCATCTCATCCCCTCAATTTGATCAATGCCATCAGAACGTGTTCCAAGCAAGTAAATGAATCTCGAAAAGACCAACCAAAAGTTAAAACATTGACGGTCAATGAAATTGGAACACCAAAACTAAAAGAACCCGAACAAACTTTAGAAGATGAATTCAAGGATTTGCGTCTTAACTTACCAGTTTTTGAAGTTCTAGCTCATGCTCTAATGTACAATGCAATTCTGGATAAATACATAGTGAGTTTAGAGTTGGACAAAAATGGGTCCGCGTTTATTCAAGGCGAAATGCCTAAGAAAATGAAGGATCTCAGATTATTTACCTTGCCTTGTAGACTAGTGGACTCCAAGCCTTTTGATACCTTAGACAATTTAGGGTCTTGTATGAATTTAATCTCACTATATCTCTTCAAAAAGCTTAAAATTAGATTACTAAAAGAGATTGATCATGTTTTTGGGTTAGCAGATGGAACTAAGTCTTATCTCATAGGAATTGTCAAAAATGTAGAAGTCCACATAGGAAAGTTGAAACTTTTAGAAGACTTCTATGTCATAGACATGGAAAAGGACTTTGCAACCCTATTACTTGTAGGAAGAGGATTCTTAGCAACTGCTAGTGTCGTGATAGACTATAGAAAAGCCAAAATAGCAGTAGGAGAAGGAGTTACTAGGTCAATATTTGGAGTTAAAGAAATCGACCTAGGTGATGAATAAGTGCCTTATTGGACTACCCTAGGAAAACGAAAATCTTATAAAATATGACCTAGTACGAATGGAATAGGTACCTGACCCCCTTATTATGTTAAGAAGGATTTCATGGATTACCATTTTCCCATAGATTGGGAAATGGCTAGACATGCCAAACTTAACCCATTTTTAGATGTCTTAGTGTTTAGAAAGATGGTAGAATTCTTAGGAGCTATACCAATAAATCTTAAAGGGAATATGTGGGAGTTGGAAGAGTTGATAGAAAATAAAATAGATTAGAATAGGCCACCAAAAGGAGGAGATAGAGCTTGGCACATTAGGATTGAATTGATTGACCCTGACAGAGAGAGATTTACTAGGACCTTCCAATCATGTCCCACAAATAGAAAGTTGTTCGAGAAAGAGAATCCAAGCGAGATTATCGACTTGGATCATTTTTAGGATTCCTAGGAGTGTGACTCCAAGTCTAGATACACGATTCATTAAATAAACAAAATCGCTTTTTGGGAGGCAACCCAATCTTTTACTTTCCCGCATTTTAAGAGTGTCATGTGTTTTAATTCTTTATCGTTTGTTTTTATATGTTTGAATTGTGTTCTCATGCTTTGTTTTGTTTTTAACTTTGTCTTAATTGCAATCAAAGGTATTTTGCATCAAATAAGTGTAGGGGAAATATCTGGTTTCTAAGAACCATTTCAAGCATATTAAATAATAGTTTAGATTAATTCTTGTCTTGTGCATCTTGTGTGTCATGTTAGAGTCATATGATTGTGTTAATTGTTTTTGTGGTTTATGCAGTAATTTTTCCATAAAATAACTAATAGGAATTGCGTGCAGAAATTTTTCCAAGAAAGAAAAAAATTTCTTTACAGACGCTGGAGACGGCTTCAGGATTAATCCTGACGGCGTCGCATCTCCAGCTACAGTAAAATTCGTATTTTTTAATTCTTAGAAATTAATTTTGTATAATTTCCAGAATTTGTAATTTTCCTCAAACTTGAAGAAAACCATGATTACATTAGCACATTTATCTTATCTTTATTGCTTTCGTAGTGTCAAAACCCTAATTAATTATGTTGTATATTTTTATCCCGTCGATTTTACGCCAGGTGTATTTGTTTCTTGTCTTTGATTTTCAGGTTATATTTGATGAGGAGAATCCCGGAAGTTCTTAAGAGTTTTATGTGGACGATTCTTGGATGACGATTTAGCCGGGGTTATTTGTTTCTTCTCCGTTTATTGAGCAAAACCAGGGGAATACTAGTTTCTTTTGCCTTTTCTTTTTTCCTTTATTCGTTGTTCGGGTACTTTCAAGAACATTGGGGACAATGTTCAAAATAAGTGTAGCGGGGAAATAAAGTCTTAGAAACTATTTCTTCATTTGCCTTTGCTTTGTCCTTAAAATAATGAGTAATATATTGAAACGTAGCGAAGACGGTAATTTTGACCCAAATTTAAATTTTATATGGCACATACCGACGAAAACTTAGTATTATCAGCGTCTCATGGATAGGAATTATATGACTAGCACAAAAACCCTACCACTCAAAAAAAATTCCACCCAAAAAATGTGAGGTTCGCCCCGATCTTTAGGAATTCAAGCACCCATCTTTAGTGCTTAAGATAGTTTTACCTTTAGCTTGCTCGAGTTAAGGAATGAGCAATCATATATGGCGCGTTCATGGATTTGATCGTGCATATGTGGTTTTGTCGCTTTTTCTAGAGCATTGGTATTGGTTAAAACTATATGAGAGTGTACCGATAGTATATTAAATTCTAGAACTTGTTTTAGTGATACATCCCGAGACTGTAAGTAAGATTGTATTCATGTGATTAGGATTTTCTAAAAGATAAGAGGCACTAGGATAAACCCTGTTTTAAACCTGTATTTGTTATTAAGGTCTCCCCGATCATATAATTTTCCCCACACCCTTGCTTCGCACTTATTTTTAGTACAAGTACACCCCTCTGAGCCTATCCTTTTCGTGGTTCTCGTAATTTTCCGGTGGATTTCGAATTATTTTTGAAGATCATTGTTTACACCCACACCAAATGTTACACCCAAATCGCCTTAGCCATCCTTTTATGTACTCGTTTTTAGTACATTATTGTAAAACTCAGTTAATTATTTTCTTGAGTACATGGTTGCTAAGTTGAGTCTTTTATTAGAGTATACAGTTTTGGGACGATTGGGATTCATAGTAGATTTTATTTTTTGAGGAAAATGAGGAAGAAAGTCAAAATTATTACCCTCATGTGTGCTTAATACACCATGTTATTTTGATCCTTCTAATTCGGGTCATTATTTAGTTTATGTATTGAGTATCAAAAACTCAAGTGTAGGGGTGCAATTATAAACCCCAAGTCATGTATTATTATGTTTTCAGCATATGGCAGGGCATAAGTGTACAAAAAAATAAAAAAAATAAAAAAAGAGAAAAAGAAAAGAAAATTCAAAAAAAATATAGAAAAAAATATGGAAAAAATGTACGGGCTGCCATCTTGCTTATATTTATGTTTATGTCAAGATAGTGTCAGAAAAGAAAAAGAAAAGAGTTTGATGTAGAGTTTTGTATATCTTAGTCCTAGTGTGGTCGAGTCTTGGCTTAACAACACCTTCGCATGTATTCTTGTATTTAATTAATTCACCACCACCCTAAATCTATCCAAATATATCTCATCTGTTTCCGTTTTCGTTTACGTTTAACTTACACCCAAACACCACAACCCTTTAAGGACCTCTTTGATAGTAATTCCTAGGTGCTTACGCCACAACAGTGAAGGTTGGATCCTTTATCAAGCTTATAGTGATTTATATCCTATAACAGGTAATGAGTGTTAATTTTCCGTTTTCCATATTGTTATAATTCATTATACACCCGAGAGAAAGAGAGGATCCAAACATATATGTGAGGTGCTAGTATATAATTTTTGTGCTTTTAATTACTGGGTCTAATTTGTTGTGTCATAAACTATCTTTAAAAAGTAAGTTAAATGCCCCTGATATTGCTATTGTCTAGGTAGAAAAGCCCATTTGTTTGAGGACAAGCAAATCTCAAGTGTAGGGTTATTTAATAAGGTGTCATTTTATACACTTTTTCAAGGTCATTTAACCCCCTAAATCATGCAAATATCACTAAAATACATGCTTAATCATTTCTTTTTGTGTTTTTAGCACTTGGATGGCTTTTGGAGGAAATACACGTGTCTTGGGCTCATTTAGGCAAGAAATGGACGAGATAACAACTCTACACCAAAGTCGAAGAAGAAAAATGCATACAGACTTTGGAGACGGCGTCACAAATTATAACGGCGATGTCATGAAGCCTTAAAGACGACGTCAGGATTATTGTGACGACATCAGGTGTAACACCCTAAAACCGGGTTTTAAGTATTTTATTACGAGAATGCCATGTGAATGAGTTTGACTACGACTTTATAAGTTTGACAGCTCTACGTAATTGGTTAGTCAAACCCGGTAGTCAAATTATAAGTATAAATATTATGTAAATGGTTTTAGAAATTAATATGTGTCTTAACTAGGAAAAAGATAGACTTAAAGGACTAAAGTTGTCAAGTGGTAAATGTGCTACATAAGTTAATGTGGCCAAATATGAAAGAATGTGACTTAAGGGACCTATTGTGTCAATTGGCCAAAGTGCCAACTAACTAATAAGGATATCCATGGACATTCCCAAATAGTTTCTAGTGTGTTCATGTGGGTTGGTGAATGTCGACTCAAGAAAGAAGAGAGAGAAATCCATGAATCCTTGATCATCATTTAAGAAAGAAATTAGGGCTTTAATGCAAAGATAAATCAATAGCTATGATCCTACAAGTAAGTAATCCCATATCTTAAGTTTAATTGGTAAATTATGAATTAGAGTTCTTGAGGATGAATTGGGAGTTTTGGGTAAAAAGTGTTTTTAAGTAATCTAATGTGGTTATAGAATATATGGATCAAGTTATATTTAATCAAAGTTAGTAATTTTGTAGGTTTTCATCATATGATCAAGATATGGTCATATGATGATTAGGGATGTTGAAAGGTAAGCTAATGGTTGTATAAACCATTGTTATAGTGTGTTAATTATGTATATAGTATTTATGAATTGTGTTATGGTTTAGGAAGCAAGGATGATGATGATGATATTTAATAAACTTAGCATGGATTCAAGGTAAGTAGACCGGTTATAATGTTCTATTATATTGATTTTATCATATATGTGTTATGTGAATGATGTGATGGAGGCTTAGGAAATCTTGGTTAGAAAGCTTGGTCTAAGAGTAGATAGAGGTTACTTTGATAGAACTAACCAAGGTTGTGGTTAAGACTGATATGTAATAATTTGTATGATATGAGGTAATTTGTTTAATGTGTAATGTGATAGTTTTGATGAAAGTATTATTGTGGACTAACGATACGAATAAGTCTTAAGGTTTATGAATGGAATACGAAAATAAAATCCTAAATAAATAAAAACAATAAAGAGAATAAAAAGGGATCCCATCCGATCATCGACTATAGCCGATACCGGAGAACAACTATTTTTGTGGTAGGTTATACCTAAACTCCGACACCATGTAGGACAATGAAACCCTCCCCCCCCCGTGGAGATAATTTTATTATTGATAACGGTATTTATAATGCATGACATAAACCTATGATTCGTCTTTAATATATATTATATATTATATATATATATATAGTATACGTAGTATATATATAAATAATATAAATATAAATAAAAGCAATTAGCAAATCTACTCTTGTGAAAGAGTAATAGCTAAATCAACTAATAAAATATATTTCAGAATGTATTGAGGAGAAATTACCATTAGGAAAGGATAAAAGTTCCCAAATCGTCCCAAGTCGTTTTCCCAACGAAGCGTGAATATTGAAAATCTTGTTTCGGTTCGTGATCGCGTGCTCGAATAATTAAAATTTTGGATTTTGGATTCTAAACCTACTAACGCAAAGGCAAAGCATATAAATGCACGCTAATCTAGGAATTAAAGCAATTTAAAAATCCTAACGATATTTAAAAACAATTAAAAACTAGTTAATAACTAAAATTTACTAACTAATTAACTAAAAATGACAAATTTAAACTCTAAAAACTCAAAATGCAAATTTCTTAAACCTAAATGTATTAAACTAATTTTTAAAAAACAGAAATTATTTTTTTGAAATTTTAAACTATTTAAAACTATTTTTAAAACTAAATAATACTAAAAATTAAACTAAAAATACCAAACATAATTATAAAAATTTGAGAAAATTTATAAAAATACTAGATACTATTTCTGAGGTTTACAAAGAAAAACTGATCAAAAAGCTAAAACCAATAAGCTGCTAAAAATCATTAAGCTAAAATAAGCTTAGAACTAAAAACGTATAAGAATTAAATGGTGTAAAGGGATAATGAAAAAGACCTAAGGGCATGAATTGTAAGACGAGCGGTGTTGTGTAAGTGAGGTCATAGGTCGAGTCCGTGACATTTCCTTTTTTGCTAACATTTTTTTAACTTATTTCTTTATCATGAAAACAGCTAAGTTTAGGCTAACATAAGCAACTTTAATAAAAGAACATATTACCAGAAAAGAGAAACTAATATCAAGCTAGAAAAAGCCCATTTCAAGGTGGATAGCTAGCTTATTTTAAACTTTGACACTTAGTTAAAACTGTTTGGACTTAATAAGCTCAAAGATGACCAAAAAGCTAAATAAAGTCTAATAATCTAGAAACATATCTGAGCCTAGACCTAATAAGCACTTTTGATTAAAAACAAGCAAGCACAATAAGCTGGAGAACCGCTAAACCATTAGATAGTAAAGACTATAAACAGAAACTAAAAGAGAACTTTTTTCTACTTTTTAAACTAAGATTTAAGGATAAATAAGCACTAGGAAAAAGCTAAAAACTGAAAACAGAAGAAGATGTATACTCTAATTACTCAAATAAGCTGGAATTAAGCAAACTAGATAAAGAAATAAGCTAGAAAGGAAGTTGAAAAATGAAAGTCTAACCTACTTAATTAGTTTTAGACTTTTTGAAAATGAATTACAACTTTTGTAGCTTAAAATTAAGACTTAAAAACTACTTTTGACCAACTGAAAACTTAAAACAGATTAACACTAGACTCTAATAAGCTAAATGCAAAAAAAATTAACCAAAGTTTAGCTAGAATTTGACCATTAAGGATCAAAAAATTTAGACACTAAACCCATCTAACTTGACTAAATTTTGAGCTGAAATATTCAAAGAGGCAATACCAAAAACAAATGACTCAAAACAAATGTAATTTGATGCAATAGATATCACATTTTGGACACAAAAACTACACTTCAAGCATACTTTTTATAAAATTAACCATAAAGATAGTTTAGAACACTTTTGAAATGGCAGACTTGAGAATTTGATCAATCAATCTAAAAACTTGACAAAACTTATTTTAAGCTGATGAAAACTAGCATTGAGACTTAATAAGAGCTTGTGTAAAACTATTTGAGCATTAAGAACAAATTGTACACAAGTTTTCTAAGTTTATGCTGCTTATCCCAAACACCCCTTTAAAACTAAAAATTCCAAAATAAAGCTAAAACAGATCATATTAAGCTTCAAATAATGAAACAGATTTGAGAAACTAAGGCTATTAAAGGACAAATAAGCAAAAACCTTAGAGTAAAATAAGCATAGATAATAAGTCTAGACTAAATGAGCAGTTCTTTACCTATTTTTTTTTTGACAGATTTAAATGAAAACTAACTCAAACTAAGTATAATTATACTATAACTAACTCTTTAAGCGTAGATTAAGAATTGAAGTAAGCACAATAAAAACAACAAGAAGTATAAAAAGCCGAATAAGCAGAATCAAAAGCTAAAACAGAGAAATAAAAGCTAAAAATGAAAAAATATAACACACTTGTCCCTTTGCGCAAAGACCAAGGACTAAAATGTACTATAGAGCTTATCTACAACGAAGCGGGGTAATGTCCCAAATCCTATCCCAAATCAGGCATATCATCCACTTTTGAGCTTATAATAGTTTGAGTGATATTAGTAGATTACCTTATCAGATTAACTATGGGGTATTAAAACTGATTAAAGGAGGGTAGCTTTATAAAAGGCGCAACAAAACAAGCTTATGTGAACTTATAAGTGATTTCACAAAACATTTTAAGCTAAAATTTTCATAAAAGTAAAACTGAAATAACTTGAACACGAATTTAAAATGAACTGAGAATTTTATTAATAATCAAAGAGGTTACAATGCTTTAAAGAAAAGAAAGAACAATCAAGACATAAGCTACAAATTAAGAGCTAAATTTAAAACCTACTAAAAAAAAACGAGATATCCTCCTACTCTGTTAATTGTAGCCCTATATTATAGCAATGAGAAAAAGTTTTAGGCCGGAGAGCGTCCAATGCTTTCAATTACAAGCCCTTGAACATACCAACCGTCCAATCCCAACCATTTTGAACCTTTCATTGCCTCCTACGACCTCTAGACACAATGAAAATTGCTATAGTGGCTGCCCAACGTGGACTCAGGATTGATGTCAGTTTCCTTGCCATGGATAAGCCTTCTAGAAAAGATTCGTTGTGCGTAGAAGTAAAGGGTTACCTAAGTTAAATCATATGTGAAAATGAGTGGATAAAAACAATAAAAAGGCGCGTGATTTAGTGTATTTGAATAGGATTTCAGTATTTGGGTTTGGAGCCTTTTGTAATATCCAACATTAGAGAGCCCATTTGGACTGGATAAAATGGATTTGGATATTTGGACTTTTAGTTTCATATTAGGCTTATGAATAATATTATTCAAGTGTTAATGGCTGACCCGGCCCCAGTAAATAGGCATTAACGGGATCCGGGCCCAATTACAAATTGAATATGACTCATTCGTTTTCTCAACACGCTCTTCTAATCCCGTGCTCGTTTTGTCCGTGTTTGGCATTGGTTTTGTCCAGTTTTGATATAATCCGTTACCTGCTAGACACAATTAACATAAAAATGTGTACAAATGTATTTTCCATATTTGATTTTTTTTCATGTAAAGCTCGTTTAATAAGGAACGAAATGAATAGGTGATTAAACACATAACAAAAATCCTCCCATACTAACTATTGCCAGTGTGTCCCCACGCAATGATATAAATACACGCTTAAAACCAAAAATTCCAAAACCCCTAGACTAATTACCTCAAAAAGTAGCTAAGTGTTCATCAAAGGGGATTAAGAAATCACTAGTTTTGAAACGCCTCATTTTACCATTTCTTTATATATATATTATATATTAATATTAGTTTTCCACTAGTGACTACATTTTCTCCTTTCGATTATTTAATATACCCTTTTAGGATCACGGAACAAGAAACAATAGAGTCCAAAAGTATAAATTTATCGTCCTTGATTTTTCACCCACCCCAAACCAAGCTTAAAAACAAAATCATTATTAAATGCAAGTTAAGATGCTAACATACTCTAAATGCAAATTGTAGTACGCACATAGCTTACTTCCTGCTCCCTATTCCTAAATTCTCTAAAGATTTTATTTTTAATTATTGGAGTGCAAATAACTTATGGTCTTATTTTTAAAATATGTAAACACCCCAGTTGGAGACCATAATTAGGTTTGAAATCAAATTCATAAAGAGACGATATGTCAAAGACTAACGTCCACATTAAGGTTCTAATTTGCATGATTTAGGGTTCTCTTTTTATTTTATCTGAAACCACCAACTAAAACAGACGAGCGAGATGGAGGCTTTATTTAGATAACCCCAGAGTCAAAATTTAGCTTTATTATTATTATTTAACTAACATTATTATTCCCCCCCCCCGGTCCTTTAAACAACTGTCACATCGGTATGCAGGCCGACCATGATCCAGGAGTCTTATTTCGACTAGGAGATCCTCGACCTTTTTAAAAACTGTCACATCGGTATGCGAGACAAGCATGATCCAGTAAACTTTTATCAGTCTTGAATTTATTATTATTATTATTACCACCATCCTTTAAACGACTGCCACATCAGTATGTGAGCCGACCATGGTCCAGTGGTCTTATTTCGGCTTCGATTTATTACATTATTATTATTATAGCTAAATTTCAAGTCATGTGGTCTTTTAACAACGTAGACAACGGTAGCGAGCCATCAGATATCGGTAGCCTATTTCCCCACAATACTGACAAAACCTCGAGGTGTACCTTAATTTCACCAGAAGGAATCTTTACGAAGGGATTTGAACTAAGAATCGTAAAAACCAAAGTAACTTTATTTATTTAACAATTAATAACGTTATTAAGCTGGGGGAGCAAAAAGCCACAATACCCTCTATTGAGCTTTAAGAGACAACTACTCCACGCTTAAGCATCTTTACTTATAGTATCAACACCTAACATTTTTCGTTCTATCGCAAATTAAATATCTTCAATAAAAAATATCCGCGAATGCTTATCTAATAAAAAATCAAGCATTGCATAGTTTAAAGTCCTATTATGAAAACTTAGAAACTCTTGGCTTTTTCAAGCTAGAATTCGCGTTTAAAAGCTTCTGTGGTAATAAAAGCCTACAAAAGTTCTCATTTATATAGGTTAAGGGGCAAGCTAGAGCGCAACATGCTCGATCAAGTCAAAATTTATTTTTATTCTCACCATTAGAAAGTCAAAAATTCGTGTAAAAACATTTATATTATTTTTGAAATTTGTTTTCTTTTTTGGTGCAAAACGGGGTTACCGTAAGACAAAGGCAAATGCCTCAAGTAAAATCAAAATCATAGATATACCCCCCCCCCCAATACTAGAACTAAACATTATCCTCAATGTGAGACTGCCACCCCATACTAAAAACCTATACATAATACTAAATATCAAAGGGTCTCTACGTAAATATAAAGCCGTTTATTAATTATGCCTAATTAGATAAACGATAGTCAATAAGATCTAGATCTCAGATTCCCATATATAAGGCAATGCAAGGATTGAAGCTTGAGTGACGAGGACAAATCCCTAGCACGAGAGTCTCCATAATCCGACGTAAATCCAGACATAAAACACAATCACAAACCACTAGAAAGGAAGGCGCAGGCGAGCCACCTCACGTCACACTATTTGAAAAGAGAACAAGAAGTAAGATAGAAAAACGGTTGCCTCCCGAAGAAGCCCTTGTTTTTGTTCCATCTCTAGCTATAGACTCTCCCCGAATTCCTTTGTCCTCGGGGAAGAAACAGAAGAATGGAAAAATCATCACCGGACTTTCATAAGTCAGTCGGCCTCTAAGGAATAAACAATAACGGAGATGTCAGGTCAAAAATAGAAGGTCCTCCACTAAGCCCGGAGGAAGAAGAAGAAAAGATCTTCAACAAGAATAGGTAAGAAAAGGAAGAAGGATTTTGATAACAAATGTGAGGGAAAGATAATGGCGATCCTCAAAGGTAATCCTCATATTTTCCTTAATCTTTAAATCATCAATATTAGATTCATCCTTTAAGCTTTTTGGCCATCATGATCTAAAACACCTCCGAGAGGAGATTATTCTTGTATCATTAGTAATCAAACACTCAAGATAGATTATGTCTCCCTCCGAATCATGATAACCGTCCTCAATATCCGTAGAAACATCAATATCTAAAAAAGCATCGATCTTATTAATATCGCCTCCAGGGTCGAAACACTCATCCTCATTAGCATCGAAAAGAGGTGTGACTAGTAAATCTGACTCATCAAGGTTAGAAACATAAGAGTCCTTGTTCTCGATGTCCTCTAACACCTCATTAAAAAGAGGATTTACGTCACTATAGATGTACTCTTCATCAAATTCAAAAAGAGGGTTTGAATAAATTTTAAAATTTTCCTCCTGAACGTCCTCCTCAGGAAGTGACTTGTCATCACTAGAGGTAAAATCATCATTAGCATCGAAGAGAGGATTAGAGGAAGTCATAGAATTTCCTCGTAAAACGTCAATGGAAGAGAAATCATCACACGAAGGCAAATCACACTCACTACCACTCTCGGAAGTATCCTCGGACTCACTTGGGATTGGAACAAAGTCCCCAACACTAGACTTTATTACTTTGTCCGATTCCTTTTCAGGAATTGTGCTAAGATTCTCATCCCCCATAATGAGAGAGTCCTCGGGCTCCATAGTCGGTAAGACGGGTGTGATTGCAATAGACGGAGGAATTTGAGAAATAATTTCATTCAAAGGAATAGTACTCTCCTCGTCATCATCGTAAATAAAATTGAAACGTCGCGAAGGCTCGGGAGTATGAGTACTAACAGTAGCTGCCTGCTCTTGTTGATTTAACTTTTCACAAACGGCTTGTAAAGCTTTATGAAGTTTCTTCTGAAGTAGCAATTCTTGGACACTCATTTATTTAGGAGGTTGATGATCGATGGATGTCTGTGTAGGTTGGTCAAAACCAGAAAAGTTAGAATTATAGCAAAGATTAGGCTCATATAAGTTCCGATTCCTTGGTTGACATTGAAAATTCGCATGAGGACCCCCATAGTTTTCACAACAAAGATATTGTTAAGGAAAACTCGGTGAATTTTGTGGATAATAATTATCACCAAAGTTTTGATTGTAGCTTGGTTCCTGCTCATAGACAAGCGGTACCCGTGGTGGACAATCATAACCATAATGAGAATCGTTCCCACATAACTCACACGAGTATGTCTGGGGTTGTGGAGGTGGGTAAGAAAAATAGGGTGTTACATCATAAGAAATGGGATCAGGGTTATGGACAAACTTGTCTTCGAAACTCACATTGGTACAACGCCGACAATTTCCACCGTTAAACGGACCTCCACACCACGAGCATCTCAAAAACCAAGACATGTTGATAAGAATTAAACGATAAAGAGGGGAGAGAAGATAAGAATTAAATGAAATAAGAGGATAAAGGAGAATATTTTTAGATTTTTATAAAGATAATAATAAGAAAAATAAAAATAAAAATATTTTTGGAATTTTTAATATTTATATAAAAGAAAAATAAAAAGAAATTATTTTTGGATTTTTATAATTTTTGATAAGTACGAAAATAAACTTTCCGAAGAAAGGATCTTCAAAGCAAAATATTTTATACTAAACTACACTAATTAATTGAAAAATGATTGAAAATAGAACCGAATTGAGGACCCGCAAATAAACGAATACCACCCGATTTATTTAGCTAAAGCAAATAATCAAATTCGGTCTAGCTAAATAAACCCTTAAGCTCCACGCCTCATGAGTTGACCGGTACCAAAGTCAAAACACAAAATCTCAAACTGTTAATGAAACAATTATAACAATTTCACCATGCCACAAAATCTATTCTTAATAACTTCTTGGCCCAACTGATCATATCACAAACCAAACGCAAGTCCAAATTCAAATCGTGGCCCAAAATCAATTTTTACTAACTAAACAAAGTTATAAACAGATAATACCATTCGAGGCCCAATTTTCTACAATCAAATGAGTCCCAATTATCCAAACTCACCCCAATAGTCTGAATTCTACTTACCAAACGCAAGCCCAAGCGTGGCCCAATCTGTTGATTTTACAAACCAAAACAGACGAAAATTTATAGAACTAGATAGACAAGTTTTCTTAACAAATTTTGTAACTGCAATAAGCTCAAACTAATTTCACTAATCGAGTAAGCGATAGAAAACCAAAAGCTTTTGAGAGCTTATTTAATGAAGAACTTAAGCCTAACAACGATCTAGCAATTAGCAAACACAACTATTTCGAATAAGCTAATACGGCTAAACGCTATTCTAAATGAAACGAACAAACTACAATCTCGCAATAAGCTACCAGAATAAGCAAAACATGCAAACTGTTTAAGTATTAAGCCGAGATTATAAGCTAACTAAGCATCAACAATAAGCCAAACAAAATCGCAATGAGCACTTAATGATTGAATCAAAATGAGATCTAAAATTCTAAATGAGATCTAAATTCAATAAGCAAAATTAGAAACTATAAGTACTCCTAACTATGTCGATAAGCTAACACAACTCAATTATTTCAAATAAGATAACGAGAGCTTATAAAGCAATCTTAATTCCATATAAAACACAATGATTACCTCTAGCAAAAAATATAAGCTAACACGAGCTGAATAAGCAATCGAATAGCTTATTCAGTTTATAAAAATAGCTTTTAGATGACCAAAAAGCTTGAAGACGAAAATAAGCTAGAACAAGCTTATTATTTTTAACCTTAATTTATGCCCGGTAAGGAGTTTAGTTTATTTAAGACCAAGAGAATAGATTGGATGGAAATGATTGAATAAGCTCTTAAGAAGCTTATTCGGTTTATTACTTGATCACAAATAAGCTGGTTAAATAAGCTTAAGTAATAAGCTAATTGAGTTAGCTTAGGTTCTGATAAGCTTTTGGAAGGAAAAGTAGAAAAGAAATTAAGCACTTCAAGTAACAAACATAATCTTCATAAAACTATAAAATAAGCACTTGATACAATATCCAATAAGCTGTCAAAAACAGCTTTCACAATAAGCACTAACTAAACGATAAGCTAAAACTATAAAACTAAAAAGCTAAAAATTTTAGAGAGAAAGTGTAAAAATAAGCTAAACTAATGATCTAAACTAAGAGGGAGCGTGTTGTTTTATAGCCAAGCCCAGGGATAAGAAGTGAAAAATCTTAATAACCGCCTCCATATGATTGGCCAATCATTAGCTTTTGATGACCCTCCCTCGGATTGCAGATGTATACGCAACCAATCCACCATTGCTCGCTTGCCACGTGGACTATTACACCAGCTTAAATTGTATGCTAAATTCCGTCCGTTTGATCCTTATTGAAATGAATTCAAGATTTATAAAACTTTGCTTGCCCCGTGTCGAATCATAACTAGCCCTTCCCTTTACTAGTGCGTAGTCATGTGACATTTTTTTGAATTTATTTTGCCACACGTAAGGCTGATGTCATCATCTCCAAATTTTAATTTCTAAAGTCATCATCTCAAAATTTTAAATTCCCAGTTGTTATTTTATTTGGTTCTTTTTTTGTCATTTTTAAGGCAGGTCTGTCCCAGAGTAATAACTGGAGATTACGTGGGGATGACTCCTTTAGAGGGATGCTGAGGGGGTTAGACCGTGTGTAGGGGACCTTCGTCGATTTCACATAGCTTCTTGTCCAAGTTTTCTCATGCTCTTTCCAATGGCATGCTCGGGGACTTTTCACGACTTTGTCTTGATCTTGAATATTAAGCACTCTTGATCGAAACGAACCCGTAAATACCCGTTTTTGCTCCGTTTTCAATCCGTTTTACCTGCAAGACATAAAAATACCAAACAAACATATTTACAAGATAATTATCCATATTTTAGCATTTTTAGTCCGATTAATAATGTTTTACGGGGTTATAAGGATGTGTGTTTTAGCACACATCATCCGTCTTTTGATTCACCATCTCTATTTCCGCAACCAAATCAGGGGTATTTTCCGCTTATCCGTATTAATCTTGATTTGGATATGGATAAATTATTTGGCACTCGAGAATATTATGCGAGTCAAGGTTTAGGTCAAGGTTCGGGCGGTAATCAAGATTATTATAAAAGTCAAGATTATTCTATGGGTCACAGTTTGGCTCATAGATTGGCTCTCGTTGAAGACGACTCTCCCATCAAAGAGGCGGCGCCCATCAAAGCTAAGAAGGTTTCAAAATGTCGTCAAAAGGCGAAGATGACTTATAACCAGTGTAGAACCATAGGAGGCGAATACAGTCTTTTCGACTTCTTCAAAGTTAATGAAACTTCAAGTGTACTTCAAGCTTTGACCTTTTCGTTATTCAAGCTTTGACCTTTCCGTTATTCGGTCTTGCTAAACCCCCAAGTGTACTTCAAGCTTTGACCTTTCTGTTATTCTTACACTTAAGGTTAATCAACTCAAATAGCTATTTAATAAAAACGTTTTGTGAAGTGTTTTAATTTTTTTTAAAGGCATTTGTCCAATTGTAAAGAGAAAGGAAAGAACTATTGGACAAAAGGTATATTGGGTATTCCTCATGTGTACTTGGATGGGTTAGAAACTAACCATGGTTAAGTAAGTAAGTTTGCATAGTTAAGAAAGAAAGAATATTCCAAAGAATACGCTTTTCTTGAAGAGAAAGGGTGGATGTTATGAGGGGGATAATTTGAATTATAAATTCAAATTGTGTTGTGTAAGAGTTGTGAGTTGTGAGTGAGTTGGAAATAATGTGATGTGATGTAAAGGAGCTTACATTTTAAATTTAAATTTTGAATTTATATGTTGAGAGAAGGAGGTGAGTTAGATATGAGTTGGAAGTGATGTGATGGTTTGGAGCCTAACATTTCAAATTTCAATTAATGGTAGAAGTGTGTAGGAGAAGTTTGGTAAGTGTATGTGTGTGAAATTTGAATTTCATCTTTGGGAGTGTGTGAGTAAGTGTGTAGGATAAGCTTTGAGAGTGTGTGTGTGCGTGTGTAAAGTTCAAATAAATTGATAAAACAGATATAGGATATGACATTAAAGCACAGATAAGCAAAAATTATAAAGAAATAAGCACTTAATGAGCAATAAGCTAATGAGCAGTTTTACTAAATTATAAGCAGAATTAACTCAAACTTGAATTTAACTGATGCTAATGATCTATAAAGCAATTTTAAGACACATTAAGCTGATAAGAAAAAAAATAAGCAAAGAGAAGCACTAATAAGCAAACTAATAAGCTAACAGTTATAAGCATAAATAAGCACTTAGAAAATGATTTTAAAGAGGAAAACCAAAGTACCTTAATCCCTTGCTCAAAACAAGGAATGCATAACTAATTATCTCAACTGACCACATATTACATTAAGCACTTACATAGGACCCTATAAGCTCTTCCTTGTCTAGCTTATCTTCCTTTAAGCTTAAACTGACTTTTTTACTTTTGGAAATGAATAGAACAGGTTATAAAAGCTTATGAGAGCTTGTAGAAATGACATGTAAACAAAAAAAATAAGCTTAATTGCATAAAGATTTAAAGAAGGACAGATTTGCATAAAACTAATAGACTTGAAATTTCATTAAATTACTAAAAGGTTACAAGGCTTTTGAAAGTTAAATAACAGAATTTTTAAAGATAATAAAACATTAAAAGTAAATTTTTAAACTACTCCTAAATTACACTCCTCCTCCTCTCTTTGTCTTCTCTGTCTTCTTTCTTTTTATAAGATGAGAGGTCTCCAACTTGTGTGCTTGTTGTGCTTTTGTTGTGAGAGGCATCAAAGATTCAATCCAAACCGTCTATTTAGCTTGCTGCCCAAGTTCAATAATCACATCCCTCCATTTTCTTGTCTTAACCTTCAACCAATAGGAATATAGAGGATTGCCAAGGTGGCTATGGGGTTTTGTGGAGTGGGGTAAGGTGAAAGTGATGGGGTGAAGTGGGGTTGATGGTTTTGTCTGGTTGTTACAGTGTCACGTGCGATTGGAAGAAGATGTACAGTGAGTTTTGGCGGGTAAAATGGTTTTAGGGTTTAACTGGTGAAAGTTAGTGAGTCAATGGCAATCTTGTCCCACTAAATGGTATAATATATTGGCAATGTTAAGTTCGTTGTGGTGTGTAAAAGATTTTGTGACTTTGGCAGAAACAGCACTTCATGTTGTATAATGTTATTGCATGAATGGTCCTTGGACTAACTGTGTAGACAGTTA
Organism: Tanacetum coccineum; assembly: GCA_026074375.1. Lineage (NCBI taxonomy): Eukaryota > Viridiplantae > Streptophyta > Magnoliopsida > Asterales > Asteraceae > Tanacetum > Tanacetum coccineum. The sequence goes on along the minus strand of BQNB010018091.1, from coordinate 30,107 downwards.
AAGGTTATGGGCTAATGGCATTTGTGTGCTGGTGGTACTTGGGCAGTTTTGAATATTTTAATAAGCCCCCCCCCCAAGTGTTTTAAATAGCTTTATAAGCCTTATCTCAGGGCTTATTGGGCTGACCTTGCTTTGACTTTTCACGCTCTCCATCCGGCTCGGTTTTGTGTCATTTTTTTTCTCGTTTTTCTGCAGCCTTTTGTCGGATATCCATTTTCCTGCACAATATAATGAAAACATACAATAAATGACAATATATTTTTTGGTACGCTTTTTTGTTATTTAAGTCCGTTTTTAATGGAAAATGGTATGTGTGTAATTAAGCATGTACCGAAAATCCCCCATTACTAAAGATATTGTCGTGTCCCACATGCAATGCATACGTACAAGTAAACACTTAAGAAGCCAAGAATCTCGATCCCACTCGACTAAATACCTAAGAAAAGTAGCTGAGTGTTCATACGAGGAATTAAAGAAATCAATAGCATTGAAAAGCCCCCGTTTTAAAACCATACTTAATAAAGATATACACTTATTTCTACTATTTTTGTATGTTTCCCTTTTTTTTTTAGTTGCAACTAACACCATATATTTTGACATTTCGATTATTTTCATATACCGTTAAGGGATCATAGAACAATATGCATTTCGATCCGTAAAAATGCCCAAAAAGGCTAACTTACCATCGTCCCTACTTTTCACATCGCGCCAAACCAACTTAAAACGAAATCACCGTTTAAATATCAGTTAAATGCTAACATTACTCTTGATATGAAACTTGGAACTTTTTCACTCCCACAATTATTAAAACTTAAGGTGAATTGCCCATTTTGAAATTTCAAACATAGATTCAACGCTTTGTAAAATTCATCTTTCACTTTCCAGCCCAAGAAATAAAGAGTTTTTGAAGGCGAGATCCAACTCATGTAGCGACATTCGTTCTCAGGCACATCCCAACCTTGCGGCTAAGTGACCAGGCTTTTGACACCCCACAAAGACTAGTATCGGGACTCACGGATCTTCGGTTTCAAAAACTCTTAGATTTCCCGTATATACATAGCTTATTTAAAAACTTAAAATGAAATAGTCTAAGTTCAAAAGCATATTTAAATTTAACAAAAGAGATCTACATTATTAATTCACACTTATATTAAACATAACCAGAATGCAATTGTAACCCTCGACCTTTTAGAAGGCTGCAACATCGGTTGTGAGCCGGCAAGATGCAGCAAACTTTTATCAGTCTCGGATTATTATTCTTACTATGGGCTTTCTTTAGAAGGTTGTAACATCGGTTGTGAGCCGGCAAGATGCAGCAAACTTTTATCAGCCCACAGTTTATAATTATTACTTATCATTCTTTTTTTTTTCATTTTTCATCATATTTTTCAAATTTTTTTTCCATTTCATTTTACTTTATTTACGATATATAGAGAAGACTTCTTTTTGGAAAATTTAAGTATAAATTTGAACTAAGACTAAAATTATTGCTATCAGCTACATAAAAATTGTTGATTTAAGTTTAATTTCCAAATATAGCACGTATTATTAGTCCGGAGGAGCTTATGGGCAGAAAAAAGCCACAAATTACAATACATGAGCCCTTAAGCTTTCAAATAATCCTTGTTTAGCAATTCAACTCTAATTAACTCTATCATTTTTGTCGTTCTTCGCGATTTCTACGAACCTTAGTCTAAACGTTAAGGAGACAAGCTAGAGCTCAGCACGCTCGAATAGATCAAAATTTATTCTTATTCCAACCCAGCATGAAAAGATCAAATATGACAAAACACTTATTTTATTTTTGAAAAAATTTAAAATTTTTCATTTTTTGCTATTTTGGTGGTAAAAACGAGATTACGTGAAAACAACGACTGCAGGCACAATTCAACATCGGATTAGATCCCTCCCTCCCTCAAATACTAGAATTAAACATTGTCCTCAATGTTTTTAGAAGGGGTACCTACGTAAATCCTAAGCCGTTTATTAATTATGCTCAAAGATAAACGTTAGTCGATAATATTTGGGATATTTGATTCCCAAATGAAGTCTGAGGAAGTGAAGCTCCGAGTGATCAAGGACAAAAAACCGCAGCACGAGAGGCTTCACAAATCTGGGCAATCCTGGACATACACCAAAAACCTACAAAACACGGAATGAGGAAAAGGCGGAGCCTCATCACAACACAAAACACTTATTCCATAGTACTACTAATATACTAGATAAGCAAGGGTTCCACCCACGAAAGCGCCTTATTTATTGTTAACCGAGTCACAAGCTCGACTCAACCCCAAATTCATTGGTCCATGGGGAAGCAAGTGGAAGATAAAATCTCCATCGGACTTTCATTCAAGTGGTTTGGATAAAACATTCAATATCATGAATTCCACTCCGATGAGATATACCCGGCATAAAAGAATGATAAATGGAGATGTCGGGGTCAAAAATGGTATCTTTATTCCTGATGGAGAGAAGATACGGAGGATAAACGCGATACGTGAGAAAAGCAAGAAAGATCCATACAACATAAGCGAAGAGAGGAGATTCTCCTCACCTACAGCAAGAATACCAGTATTGACAACTTTGTCCTCATTTTTGGATGAAAATGGAAGCAAAGTGTCAAAAAGATGATCATGGATGAATAGATAGAAATTGCATCCCGTGATAGGAATATCTTGAATTAGAACCAATGAATATCCCTGGATCGAAAATCTTGTTTCTAGTTCCGGAAGGAAAAGAAACTACAAGGTCGGATCCGAGGGAATCACTAGAAATAGTGAAATCCGAATCCAGATGAAGGGTGGGATGGGTGGGTAATACATTAGGCACATGAACTCTTGGTTCTCTTGTCGGATTATCAAAAATATCCTCCACCACATCCATTGTGAAATTGCTTAGCTCAAGCTCAATCTTAAAGTAGAAAATGAACAAACTCCTATGGAGATAATATTTTAGCGAGTTCACCAGCGAACTTCTCATGATAAAAGTCACTTCTATCGGCAGGAGGAAACAGATTGATCGAAAGATCAAAGATAACGAATCATATAAGCAAAAATCGCTGAGTAGTGAACTGTCCACTACTCTTCTTCTCAATATGATCGTCATCAGAGAAAGAATGCTTCAAAACCGAATGAGAACAATCAAAAAAGTGGTATTACTGGCCACTCACTCACTAATCTCTTCCCAATTAAAGCCAAAAAGTTTTAGATTCGTGTAAAGAATTATCCGAGGTGTTAAGTCTCCTTCTAAGAAAAAGTAGAGATTTTGAGGAAACTTGGTTTATCAAATTCCGGAAGATGGAGTGGGATTATCTTTTAATGCTTCGATGTTAGCAATAAGAAGATTAACATTCAACAATTTTTCATGAAGAATATCGTCTTTGATTGTTAGAAGAATATCAATATCAATCCCTCCAACTTTCGGGATAACAATCTCCACCACCTCCGAGCTGACGATCTCAGCATCGGGAGGTGATGCATCGACATAATCGATATCCTCACCGTAGGGAGAATCGTCATCACTTGAAGTAGAATCATCGTTTGAAATCGATCGACAAATCTCAAGTGTTCTTATGAAAGCTCAAGAGTTGAGGATTGTTCAAATAGCTCATCACACACACTGTCGAGGAATACCCTCGGACTCACTTGGGATCAGGACAAGGTTCTCAATACTATACTTTATTACTTCGTCTGATTCCGTTGCCGGAATAGTGTCGAGATGCTCATCCTCCATTATGAGAGAGTCAACGGGCTCCTCGGTTAATAAAACGGGTGTGAGTGCAATGGTATCGTCCTCGTCATCAGCGTAGCAAATGGGAATCTTCCAATATCGATCTTTAGCCGCTTGCTCTTCTGCAATTCGCTTTTCTTCTTCCTTCTTTTGCATAATTTGACCAGCCATATCACATATGGATGTCATTTTCTCCATAAGCTTATTTTTGAGAATTGATGAAGCTCATTTTGAGCATTAAGACGGCTAATTTTGATCATAAAAAAAGATTAGGATGATTGACGGTATAGAAGTTGCGGGGGTTGAAAATGGTCAAGAACCAAAAGAATTAGATCTTATCAAGAATGTTTCTATAGATAATAGTCTTCATTTCATTTGGTTGACAGTGGGTAAGTTTCGATGAGGTCCCCCGCAATTTTTCACAGAGGATATTGTTGTTAAAAAATTTGAAAATTTGTGGAGGTGGTTAGCAAAAATTTGGAGAATTGTTAGAAGAGACAGAGTTGAAAAAAAATGATTTGTGTTCCATTTCTAACATGAACAATAAAAAACAAACTTCCATCAAATCATTACAACCACATTGTTTTGGCAACGATACCCAAAAAGACATTGTAGTGCAAACTTTACAAATTTGTAGATCATCATTAAGGTTTTGATTGTAGCATGGTTTCGGATTAGAGATAATCAAAATTTGCGGTGGACAATTGTAACCATAATGAGCACCTTTCCCACAATACTTATACCATGTACAAGTCTGTTTGACAAAAAAGAATATTGCAGACGAATCACCACACTCGTACAACAGTGATGGTCAATGTGTGGATGACATCGTAAAGAATTTTGAGACTCGATGTCTGATTGAAGACTAATGTCTTCTATGAGGTGCACTAACAATGTTAGTGGTTGGCATTGTATACTCGGAAGTTGTTAAGAAAGATGTCGTTTTCATCATGAAATTGTATACCAACCTTCATCAAACACTTTCTCACAAAGCACAAGGACGACAAAATAGACCATACACCCGGGTCTCCACAGGTTCACAATTCTGAAGGGGTCGTACACATAATGATCTTGTCTACTGAGCCCCCTTAAGAAACAACAATAGTTATGTAGTGTATAAAGCTCCACAAGAAACGGCATTCTTAAATCGTGTAAAGGGGATTTATAAACATAGTCGACATGCGCCATAAGAATTACACAATTTAGAGGGATAAAGAAGAAGAATAAAATATAGAAGGGTCGCGAAAATAAGAATTAATTGAAAAAAGAGGTTTAAAAGAGATTATTTTTGGTTTTTCGAGTTTTTTAAACAACATATTTTATTAAAGGACAAAATGAGATTGAATAACTTAAACCAATAATCAACTTGTTTCACGGTAGCTCTCTAAAAGAAAAATGCTCAAAGGAGCGGAGGAGCGTAAAAGCGCGAAGTTTATTAAAATCCTTCCTCCTTTCGGTCGTAGTATCCAACGAACAACCCTCCTTATACCCTCTTGTAGTTTGTTAATCAATTAAGGTGAGCCCGATACCTCGCAAGTGAACACAAACAAGGCAAGTTTTAATCTATTGTTTAGGGCACTTAATATTGATGAATGCTCCAGTTGGAGCATTATATTGGATGATTTACTTTTATTGTTTTTATTGACAAAGTTTTTTATATTTTTTTTGGTTTTTTCATTTGTTTTTATAATAAAAAGGAAAAAGAAAAATATTTTTTTATTTTTATAATTTTTTATAACAAGAAAATAAACTTCACAAGGAATGTTCTTCAAACACAACAACATCAAAACTCGATAATCGTACTCACAGTCCTCGAGTCCGGCAAACGGCGCCAAAAATTGATTTAATCTTTGTATATATATAACTATCTATAATAAATAGTATACATACTTAAGATAAATATCCATAATAAAGAGAAAGTATCCGAGAGGCTTTTAAAAAGTGATTAAACTGTTTAACCAACAGCCAAAACCCTAAAAAAGCTACCTGGGTCCGTTTCCTGCCCGTCGAGCGAGAATGGAAAATCGAGTTTTGGTTTGAAATATACACTGCTTGAATTAATTCACAAATTTAGGTATGGATGTCCTAATTCTACAATAACTTGCAAAAACAAGTAAAAGGAAACCTAAAACTAAAGCAATTAAGTTAAATCCTAAAACGAGAACGTAAAAACGCGACTTAAAAAAAACTAAATTATCAAAATTTAATCCTAAAATGATTTTTTAACTTTTAATTAACCCTAAGTGACTTAAATGTAAGAATAAAGAAAACTAGACCAAAACGAGAGTGATTTGAGCTTAAAAACATGAAAACCGTAAACGGAATCGAAACTCGTTCTTTAAAAAAACAAATTGAGAAATTTTGACCCTACAAAAACAAAATTAATTTTACTAGATGCTAATTGATAAAAGAAATTTAAAAAAAAGAATTTTATTTTTTTTATTTTTTTTATAATTTTTTATAAATTAAAAACACTTTTAAAAAGAAAAATTAGTTAAAAATAGTTAACTTTAATGGAAAAAATCTAAAAAGGTTCTAGAAAGTAGTTTAAGCCGAGTAGAATCTATGAAAAATAAAATGGTGCTAAGTGCTTTTTTAAATAAGCAGAAAATAAGCCAAAGGAGCTTATAAAATTGGGCAAAGAAAGGTTAAAAGATTTAAGTGTGCAATCTAAATCAGAAAAGTCCCAAGGGCGAGTTGTCAGCAGGGGTGTGTTGTGGGACGTTTGGTTTGCAAAGGGGAGGTCATGGGTTCGACCCCCATGCCTCCCTTTTTGAAAAACATTTTTTTTAATTTTAATTTTTCTTTTTACAAACTTGAAAACTATACAAAAATAAGCCTTTTTTATAACTGTGACTTTAAAAAAAACTAGATAAATAAGCTGGAAAATGCAAAATTAGAATGACAAAATGCTAAATAAGAAACTAAGGCTTAAAGGCTTAAGGATGGCTTAATCTAGAGCGAATAAGTCAAAGGTAAAGGTAAAGTAAGCAATAGACAGATAATAAGACTACACTCATAGCACTTATAAGCAAAATTTAACAAAGAAAATAACATGAAAAGCTTAAATAAGCAATTAAGCCATTTGGCCAAGAAAAGCTAACCAAGCAGCCCAGAGAGGCACAATTGAGCTATTAATTGGATCCTTATGGCCTAGTGGTGCATATCACTAAAGAAACTTGTCCCATAAGCTGTTAATAAGCAACAAATAAATTTGATTTTGAAATAAAGATAAGCTTTGAAAAAGGCTTGAGAAAAATGTAGGTTCACTCAGCCCTTACTGAATTTGGTTTTCTTAAAGGATAAAAAGGCTTATTTGCAGCCTTTGAAATAAGCTAGCAAAATGACTTAAAAAGTTAAAATAAGCTGAAACAGAAGAAGTCTAACAACTAATGTGTTTATATACTGAAAATCATGGCTTAAAACTAATGGGAACTTATTGAAATTGGGTGCTGAATTTTTACCATTTAAAGACAAAAAAACTTATGATAGAATTTTACTAATTCTAAGTACAAATGGAAAACTAAGACCTCAATGATATTGCTGCATTATGACCCCCTGAGCATCTCAATACAAACTCTTAAAATCTAATTTCAAAGTCTATAACAGATAAGCTACACTAATATCACAGGTACAGTATTTATACTGTAAAACGGTCCTACGGAACCGGAGGTTAATCTAACCAAATCCGGACGAATGACAAAGCCATATTCGTCCACCCGCTTTATTGCTAACTGTTTTATTTCAGGATACATAAAGATGGAGATGGTGATGCCTCATTCCAGCTGAAGTCGGATTCATTACCACATGCTCATGCTCAATCTACAAAGACATTCTATAAGCATCAAGATTCAAGAATCATGAAAGCTCAAGAATTAAAGACAAAGACTTCCGCGCAAACTCTGATATTAAAGATAACTCCTCAGAAATCAAGCTTCGGGGGAGATTGTTAGCAAGCTTTCAAGATGATGCAAAGTATGAGCATGTTGGTCAAGACACAAGATCGCAAGGTGGCAAAGACGATCAAGACAAAAGGATAAAGATTTAAAGATCTCGGACGCAAAGACGAAGTCAAAAGACAATGACAAAGGCTCAAGATCAAAGATCACAAAGCATGAAGGAACAAGCCTACAACGTAGACAGAGACAAAGATCACAAGAGCTTAACGACAAAAGCAATCTCATTGATCTCATGAAGGAGTGTCACAATGAACTCACTTCGGGGGAGATTGTTAGCCTCAAAATAATGAGTCGAACAATGGAAGTTCGTTCATAACTATATTAGGTCTCAGTCATTAAATAATTATACGTTGTAATAGGCTACACGGGTAAACGGGCTCTTAAATGTAATCTAACCGGTCACGTGTATCGGGCGAAAGCCCAAGTAATCCCGAGCCCGGCCCGTAGAAATACCAAGGCATGAAAGCCTCTTGGTATTAAGTATAAATACCCCTCTCCAAGTATGGAGAAGGGGTTGGTTGGTTACCATTTTTCTCATTTGAGTGTATGTGTAAACCTTCCACCTCTTTATTTCTCTCTACAATTCTTCCAATTCTTCTCATCTTATTTTTCTTGTTTCAATAATGAAGTGAAAGTGATTTTGGGTTTTAACAGTCGTTTACTTACTAAGCCTCGTGCTTACGGTTTAGTTGTTTAACGTTTTGTAGGTTCAATGTGAAGAAGGTAATGCTTGGATTAAGGCATAGACATGGAAGTACTTATTGATATTAGACAAGTAGTTATGGTAGATACCGAGCACGTAGTAAAGTTGAACCCCCAAGTGTCGTAAGACAATTTGTAAATGTATTGTTAATATGTTTAAGTCCAGGTCTTTATGATGAGATAATGTTTATGTATGTCATTAAAGTGTTTTATGTGAAACGGGTCAAAACGGGTGTTTGGAAAACCCTGTAAAGTATATGCTTACGGGGCATTTAGACCGTAAATGTTTATGAAAATTATATATTTTAATGTATTAATGAATTCTATAAAGTTTCGTGTAATGTCGAGTTTGGAAAGTTAGTTTTCAGAAAAAAGTGTCAAAAATGCATTTTTGGGTGACCAGAATTACTTTGCCGCCCGTCATGGCTTTTTGCCACCCGACTTCTCACCAACCGCTAGGCGAGGTAGTTTTGTCGCCCGGCTGGATTGTTCCGGCAGATTTTGTCGATCTTGTTTATGTTGTAAAATCTAAACGTAATGAGTTAGAAGGCTTCCTTTATATCATTGGAAAGATAATTGAGTCTATTTTATGTTAATGATACTTTCAAGAAGTGAATGGTGATTGATTTTGGTCAATTTATAAAAGAATGACATAAGGTCATTTTAGGTCATGCGTTTACGCAAAGTTTTTAAATTTTTGGTCAAATTTTGAGTTGGGAAAGGGGTGTTTCAACTTAGTATTAGAGCTTCAGTCTAAGTGAAGTAGGTTTCCACAATAGGTTTCCTAAGCTTAGACCACATGTAGATGCGTTTGTCATAAGTGTACAGTAGTGCGGAATGAAAATGCCTTAGTTATTAGGTAGATTAAGTGATTGCAAAAATTAGAAAGATAGTGCTTAGACATTAAATGATTATGAAATATAGTATATATTATTTTGTCATATACTAAAGGATTATGATTGCGGCTAAGAATGTAAAACACTTATTAGAGAAGTGTTAAATGCGGAAATGTATGTTTATATGATGTGAGGTCTATGGTATGCTAATTATATGTCTAAGTGATGTATGATATGTATGATGGTATGAGTTTATGAAGTGCTTAAGCTAAGTAAAATGCATAGGATCACATTTTAGATAATTTATGATGAAAATATGTGAATAGGGGCAAATGAATGTGTAAATGCTCGAATTATGAAAAATGGCTTAAGCTAAAATTTAGATGTATCGAGAATAGATGCTTGTTAATATGATATGTAAATGTATGTTTAAAACGTAATGAGGAATGTAACATAGAAAACACGATAACTTAGTCGCAATAGCGAAATACAAATAAATGTGGTGAATGAATGTTGTTTAAGAAGAGTTGCGCTAGAAATCTTAAATGGTGCTAAATGCACTAAATGAATGATAAAGAATGAATAGAATCATGTAAATAAATGAAGAGATATATGATGAGTAAAATGGATTAATGAATGTGTCTTAAAGTAAACCAAATGTGAGGTTTATATACGTGAAATTTTTTAATAGATTAAAGGATGTATTGGATAAAATTAATCATGAGGTCAATGTGGGGTTGACAAGAAAACAATAAATGCATATGAATATGTAATATATGAGAATGACAAGTATCATTTGGATCTTGTAAAATATAATGAAAGATGATAAAGTGTGAGCTAGAATTACGTAAAGCAATAAAAAGTAGAAATGGAAAAGTATATGATAAGAAAAGTATGTAAATGACAAAAAGGGTAAAGAATGATAAATTTAAACATAGCTTGGGTCCAATGCTCAATAAAGATAATTGGCGAATCCCTACGAGGAGAAATCCAAACGATGAAATGTAAAGACCAATGCAAGGTTGGTGATACCGAAAGGGTGTGGATAATGGGTGAATTCCTACGGGGAGAAAGCCAAACGATGAAATGTAAAGACCAACTCAAGGTTGGTGATACCAAATGTGTATGGATAATGGGTGAATCCCTACGGGGAGAGAGCCAAGTTTCCTTCAGGAAAAAGGTTAATGAGATTGGATCCAAGGCTATAAAAGATGATATTGAAAACGAATGAGTTATTAATATGAGAATAATGGAAAGTAATGAAGACTTAAGCAAGTTCGAGTGTTGTGTCGAGAAATATTTAAGTAGGATGATTTATAATCTCCTTATTTAAATGGATTGGGACGCCTCTTCATTTAAATAAAAAAATTGTGAATCACCAAACTTATTTGCATTGATTGGGACGCTTCTCAATGTAAATAAAGAAGTATAGATAAGTGGGCTAATGTGTTCTCGACATAGCATGAGAGGGAGTAAAGAAGTAGAAAATGAGGGTTTAAAATTAGTTAGACGTCGTAGGAAATAAGATAGGCGAAATAAGAATTTGAGTGTGACTTTTACTAGAAACTTTGGGAGAAACCTACGTTTTAGATGTTAAGACTATACGTTAAAGGATAAAAGTTGAATTGAGGTTATAATATGCCTTGTAGCATGGTGTAATGACTATGGTGGTCGCTAAGTTGTATTAGCACCTTTATGTGAAATGTGAAAGTATTAGTTGAAGTTTGAACTTATGCAGTCAAAGTGTTGAATTATTCCAAGTGACTTATAGTCCTTGATGAAAATTAACTAAAAAGAAGTAAAGAAAGCAAAGTGTTATAATGGAAACGATAAAAAGAATGTCCAGATGGCCATGGTAAATATGAAGGTATTAACTAATGTTTGACTTACGTGAAATTAAGATAATGTAATTTCTCAAGGGACGTATAGTCCTTGATTGAAAATGTAGAATAAGGTGACGAAGAGCGTTGAATAAGAAATGACTTAACTAAAATGATGGAATTTGAAATGGTAATATGTCACCTAATTGACGTTTGTCATTAGAAAAAGTGTAAATGTGATAGAAATGAGCGAGAAGTAGAATGGGTTAAGGGTAATTAGAGGTATTATAGCATGGCTAGAGTTGCAAAACCATATAGGTTGATACAACTAGTTGAGAATATGTTTTAGAATGCTAAGATGAAATGTGCGGTCAAATATGACCAAGTTTTGGTTAATATTAGACGAAGATATTTCGGGGACAAAATCTAAACAAGGGGGTAGGTTTGTAACACCGCAAAACCGGGTTTAAATTATTTTATTATGAGAATGCCATGTGAATGAGTTTGACTACGACTTTATAAGTTTCAAAGCTCTACGTAATTGGTTACTCAAACCTAGTAGTCAAACAATAAGTATAAATGGTATGTAAATGGTTTTAGAAAATACCATGTGTCTCAACTAAGAAGAAAATAGACTTAAAGGACTAAATTTGTCAAGTGGTAAATGTGTTATATAAGTTAATGTGGCCAAATATGAAAGAAAGTGACTTGAGGGACCTATTGTGTCAATTGGCCAAAGTGCCAACTAACTAATAAGGATATCCCTGGACATTCCCAAGTAGTTTCTAGTGTGTTCATGTGGGTTGGTGAATGTCGACTCAAGAAAGAAGAGAAGGAAAGCCACAAAGTCGTGATCATCATTTGAGGTAGAAATTAGGGCTTTAGTGCAAAGATAAATCAATAGCTATGATCCTACAAGTAAGCAATCCATATCTTGAGTTTAATTGGTAAATTATGAATTAGGGTTCTCGAGGATGAATTAGGGATTTTGGGTAAAAAAATGTTTTTAAGTAATCTAATGAGGTTATAGAATATATGGATCAAGTTATAATTAATCAAAGTTAGTAATTTTGTGGGTTTTCATCATATGATCAACATATGATCATATGATGATTAAAGATGTTGAAAGGTAAGCTAATGGTTGTATAAACCATTATTATAGTGTCTTAATTATGTATATAGTATTTATGAATTGTGTTATGGTTTAGGAAGCAAGGATGATGATGATGATGATGATATTTAATAAACTTACCATGGATTCAAGGTAAGTAAACCGGTTATAATGTGCTATTATATTGATTTTACCATATTTGTGTTATGTGAATGATGTGATGGATGTTTAGGAAATCTTGGTTAGAAAGCTTGGTCTAAGAGTAGATAGAGTTAGTTTGGCAAAACTAACCAAGGTTGTGGCTAAGACTAACTTGACCCATTTAAGGTATGTAATGATTTGTATGATATGATGTAATGTGTTTAATGTGTAATATGATAGTTTTGATGAAAGTAGTCTTATGGACTAATGATGGATGAGGTTAATGCTTATGTGACGACTGATGTATAATATCATGTTATTGTCGTTTACTTACTAAGCCTCATGCTTACGATTTAGTTGTTTAATGTTTTGTAGGTTTAATGTGAAGAAGGTAATGCTTGGATTAAGGCATAGATGTGGAAGTACTTTTGATATTAGACAAGTAGTTATGGCAGATACCGAGCTCGTAGTAAAGTTGAACCCCCAAGCGTCGTAAGACAATTTGTAAATGTCTTGTTAATGTGTTTAAGTCCAGGTCTTTATGATGGAATAATGGTTATGTATGTCATTAAAGTGTTTTATGTGAAACAGGTCAAAACGGGTGTTAGGTAAACTCCGTAAAGTATATGCTTACGGGTCATTTAGACCGTAAATGTTTATGAAAATGATGTATTTTAATGTATTAATGAATTCTGAAAAGTTTCGTGTAATGTCAAGATCGGGAAGTTAGTTTTCCGGAAAAAGTGTCAAAAATGCATTTTTGAGTGAACAGAATTATTTTTCCGCCCGGCATGGCTTCCTGCCGCCCGGCTGGATTGGTCCGGTAGATTTTGTCGATCTTGTTTATGTCGAAAAAACTAAACCGTAAAGAGTTAGAAGTCGTGCTTTATATCGTTGGAAAGCTAATTGAGTCTATTTTATGTTAATGATACTTTTAAGAGGTGGATGGTGATTGGTTTTGGTTAGTTTATAAAAGAATGACATAAGGTCATTTTGGGTCATGCGTTTACGCAAAGTTTTTAAATTTTGGTCAAATTTTGATTTGGGAAAGGGGTGTTTTATCTGGACTTAACCGACATATTGAAGCCCTAGAAGAATCGACAGAGCGACGACGTCAGGATTATAAAGTGTGTCGTCACAATCATTTTTCTATATATACAAACTCAGTTTTAGGGTTTTGAAAGTGAAACTCGGGAGTCATTATTAGGGTACGAATATTATTAGCGGTTAGGCCGTTTTTAGGGTTTAAAAACCCTCTAGTATCAGCCTATAACTTCATGTTTTAATCAAGTGAAGCCCTTTATCCTATAATCTTTCAATATGTCTATGTGTTGTTTGATTAGTTATTGTTTTTTGCTTCCTTTTAACATGCTAGGTTAGATCTTATAGTGTTTGCTTATGATTGCATGAAACTTAGTCTGTAGATCCTTTTAATATTGCTTCTTGTTGATGGATGTGCGTGTTAGGCTCTAGAAAACTAGCTTCTTAATTGCTTGTGAAGACTTCTAGGGAAACGTGATTGAGTAGAAAGGATATCATCGGTGACAGTCTTCATACTGCCTTACCCATCTATGGTTGATCACCTTTTAAGTATTTTAATGCATGTAATTTACTTTAAGTGTCCTTGTAATAGTCTTCATACTACCTTACTTGTGCATCCTTAACGGAATATTACATAGACGATGAGTTCATGTAATTCGTTCATGACTTAGGAAATACTTACACATCGCATCACAAGAGTGACAAAGCAATAGAATTAGGAGAGGCAAACTAAGTATCATGCATGATTAAGTAAACACATTTATTTACCTATATGAGTTTCCACACAGTAGTTTAGATTTAATTTCAGTTATTAGTTTTATTCGCTTAAAACCAAAACCCCCTTCAAACCAGAGATTCTAATTACTTTCTTTAAAATATAAAAACACAAAAATACTCTTTTTTCAATCCTTAGACCTTAGTTACGTTTAGTTCGAGCCTTCCCAACCTATTCCCCTAGAGAACAATAACAACCTCCGAGTCTTATCTATACTACACTACAACGGTTAGGTACACTGTCTAGGGAGTTGTAAAACCTGGTGTGTTACAACGACCGTATCAAACTCTCTGAAACCTCATTCTCAAAAGATGCACTACATCTGTCTCTCTCAAAATATGCCCTACGTCATGAATTGAGATTCCTTTCCACCAACCATTCATGTGCCTTCTCATCTAACATCTTGATATCTTCCATTTTTTGTAGAAAGATTGTCTTCATTGATGTTGCAGCAGCAGCCCAGAAAAGCCTCTTAAATTGTAACCCACTCCATCTCTTCTTGAAATTGGCATAAATGTGCTTGGTACACTGTTTGTGCTCAACATTGGGTAACCAGTCTGCAACCGCTTGCATCAATCCCTAATAATCGTGAGCAAGGTAAGTAATTAGAATCAGAGTAAATTAGACCGTTCATCACTGTGGTTTTGGCCAAATCCATAGCCTCGTCCTTGATCTTTTTTTGAATGAATCGTCCTTATCTTAAAACTATTTAACGCCGTTCGTCTTTATCTCTAGAGATAAGGATGAAAGGTGTCATAGTTTCAGGCCAAAAACATGAGATAAAGAAGAACAGAGGTGTTACATAGTTTCAAGATAAGGACAATTAATGCAAAAAAAGACCAGAGACGAGGCTAGAGATTTGGCCTAAACCACATAGACGAACGGTGCAATTTACTCTTTGAATAATAATAAGGGAAGAATGTAACAACTGACAATTTTCAGAATTTTAAATGACTATTTTACTCTTTGACTTTTCAGGTCCGACTTGACTTTTTGGCTTTTGATCTTTTATTGTCACTTAAAAACGATTACCGCGTAACCGGTAATTTTTCGAAACATATTTAAAAAATAAATCATATTTATTATTACATATCTCTCATGTGCAAATTTATTTTTAACTAATTTGACTTGAAAACGAGAAGATATATGTTAGTCCTAAGTTGACTTATCAAAAATAACCCACTAAATCACGTTTTCACGACTCGGACTATAAAGCAATTTGATGTAAAACGACATTCCATACAACTTTTTAGTTTTTCCCGAGACCCGAAAACAAACATAAAATGACTAAAATACCCTTACAAAATTTTGAAAACGAAAACAACGCGTACCGTCATTAAAATAATTAAATTATATTTAATTATCACCTTTTTTATTAAATAAAAGATATATAAATTATTTAACAAATTTATTCAAAAAGGTTTATTAAAAAACGTGAATATTCTAGTTAGAGTTCATTTTTTTTAGTTCCACAAGTAGCACAAACAACATTAACATTCTAAGTTCTAGACTCTAAAAGTTACAGACTTTGTTTTATTAGAATCACTAGAAATGTTAGGGTGGTCTTCTACTTCAGTCTTTTTAAACTTCACTTGACTATTGTTTGGTACGACCTTATCTTTCATTTGAGTGCTCCTAAGCTGTGGTATGCTAACATTAGTTTTGTGAATTAGTCATGTAGAGGTAAACACGCGGGGATCATTATTTCTAAAAGTCTGAGACAACTTTGGTGCTCTAGTTTGTGATGTCCTAGTGTCAATTTGATACATGCCTGGTTTAATCACATTTGTGTTTCTTATAGATTGCCTTGGTGTATGAGGCAAAATCTTTGTAGTGACTGGTTTTGATAAACCCTCTGACACATTAGTTTTGGGAACCGACTTTGTCTTTGAAAAACTTTTCCTCTTAAGAGAGTCTGAAAAAGGTGTTGGTTTGCCTAAAACTGATGGTTTTGGAATCTTTTGAGCATTTGGTTGTCGAACAATAGATGGTTTATCAAACTTAGTTTCCAGAGATTTTCCTTTGCATTTCTCAATGAGTTTCTTTAACTCACTTATGGCAATGTTCTTGTCTTGCAATTGAGCTTTCAAATCTTGTATTTTGAAATATTGTTCACGTTCTTTTAGAAATACATTTGACGCTTTTTCTTTGCAAACTGTATCATTTTTTATTTGTTCTTGACATTGTTGTAAAGCAAGTTCAAGAGAAATCGAGTGTTTTTCTAATTTAGCAAAACTTCGTAAAAGCTCATTATAAACTTCTTTACTAACAGTTTTAGTTTGTTTCGAAAGCTTTTGTGCAAGACATTCACATTCTTTCACTTTATGAAGATATAAGCATTGCAATTCAGTGTGAGCATCTAAATCAGATAACGAATGCAAATAAGAACACATAACATCATTAGACACACACTCTTGCAGAAGTATATCATACATGTTTGAAAATTCTGCTTTATCAGATTCAAGTTCGTCAATTTCTTTTTCAAGGGATTCAACGTACTTTAAATCAGCATGCATTTCTTGCTTAAGTTCATGAACAAATTTGAAACTATCATTCTGTGTCTTTAGGGCAAGAGGCATCAAACATGTTTTAATTAGGATTTCCATATCATGAGCAGTTGGTGCACGAAAATGATCATGAGAATGCTTTTCCCAAGCTTGATCAACAAGTTCTCTAAAATGATTTATGTTATTCGTCATTACATTATAAGCTTGTCTACTTTTACTAATTGATTTTGAAGTAGGTAAGAAACCGATGTTTTTGAAAATTTTTGGTTTAGATTTCACAAAAGATTTTCTCCACATTTTCTTTCTTACTTCATTTGCATGTGCCAACTGTTCATGATATTCCTGTGACGCTGGTTTAAAATTTTCATAAAGACTATTTTGCTTTGTGTAATCATAAGGTTTCACTAAGTCTTTATTCAATTTTGATCTACTCTCTTTTTCAAGAGTCAAGGTCTCTTCCCTATCAGGGACGAATCTGTTTGCAAGATCAGAAGTATCATATGGGATCTCATACAAACATAGCTTTTCAGATTGAGCTTTCTTAAGGTACATTGAATTGGAAAAGGTTGGTATACCATTGAATGTTGAGCCTTTGGGAGCTAACATGTGAATGGTTTGGATTGACTGATTCCTTTTATAAATAATTTCATTCAAAAACTTTAGTTGTTTTTTCATTGAAATCATTTTTTCGATGTTTTTTTCTTCCTTAAGTTTCAAATCCGTTATTACCTTTGTTTTCTCTTTGACAAGACCTTCGTAATGTGACTTTGTTAACAAAACTCTGTTTGACTAACTCATCGTGTTTCTCTTTGTTGCGGTTGTGGTAAGGGACTTCTACAAAAAGTTTTACAACTCCTTAGGCAGTGTACCTAACCGTTGTAGTGTAGTATAGGCAAGACTCGGAGGTTGTTATCGTTCTCTAGGGGAATAGGTTGGGAGGCTTGATCACGGTCTAATAGAATTCTAAGGGTTGAGAGAAGATTATGTGGAAATCGTAGAAGGGGGGGTGAATAAGTTTCCATTAAAAATCTTAAAATGTTTCATATCAAATTACCGATCAAGCGTGATACAATATGATGAGTGTTCATACAAGTTATATACACATATTAATACATCGATTTACAACAAACTACTCAACACAAATAACAATATTCACATTTTTCAGACTAATTTAAAACTATATAATCAACACATCACACAATTCAAGTATAAATAAAGTGATAAATCGAGTATAAATGTAAAGAGATAAAGTAAAGGAAAATGCAAACCGACACGATGATTATAGTGGTTTCGGTCACGAAGCACCTCTTTCGCCCTAACTCCACTCCCCGAGTACCCAACTCTAGAGTTTTCTTCACTATTCAATCAAGCTCCGCTTAAGGCGGAGAAAACCGTCACAACGTGTTTATATCAATTTCCGACACTGAAGCTTAGATGTCGAGTTCAATCTTAGCTAAACCAATCTATCACAACACATCTTCACGACTCACAATTTCACGACTACTTCACAACTTCACTACACAACTTAGTCTCATACCTTGATCACAACACACAACTCTCTTCCACATCTTCACAACTTCACAACTTCTTCAACACCTTCACAACTTCACCACTCCAACACCTTCACAACGTCCCGCCTCACCACACACTTATGTCACAACTACTAACACTACTCAGACAGGATCACCAAGATCCAACTACAAAACACACCATGATTACCATGAGCAAGCAATTATACAAAGTTTGGAATACATGGGTGGGAACTCGATCAAGTGCATTGTGAATTAAGACATTCCCACGAATGCCCTAACTAGCCTACATAACTTCGTATCTTAATGATAATGAAAGTTCTTCTCTTGCACTTCAATGGATGGATGATTGGATCACATTTTAAACAAACTTATAATAAGTTAAAGGTTCAAAGGAAAGTTTTTGAAAGGAGGTTTTAGATCTGAGAAAACTTTGTGCAAAGAGGTGAGAAAATCTGTGGAAACAGTCCACTATTTATAGGCAAAAATATTAATTTTTTTTTATTTGGGCGGTCCCCTTAATTGGACATGGTCGGGCCCCTTAATTAATTAAAGGGGCCGCCCATTTTTCAGACGCTCCATTTTTTGTCCTTTTGTGGGAAAGGTTTTTCTAGAACTTTCTAGCCGTTTCTAGGTGGAAAATTTGAATTCAAAATATTTATTTTGAATAAAACATTTCTTATAAATACAAAAATGTTTTGTATATGTTTTTTAAAAATGTTTGTCCCATTTTATAAGAAAATATAAGGTTTGGAAATATAAAAAATTTCTTTGATCATTCAACAAATTAAAGTTTGTTTGTTCATACCTTTAGTGATTTACGTCGGGTGCGAACTTAAATTTGTTGTTGAAGAAAACATGAGACGTCGAAAGATGTTGACGTATGAATTGATGATTTATGATTACGAGTAACTTAAGCACTTTACGTTATGTGTTATAAGTTACATGTTTGTCATCACCAAAACATGAAGAGAATGTATAGATTAAATATCATAATATTTCTACCAACAATCTCCCCCTTTTTGATGATGACAAAATATGTAAACTATAACTCATAGTAAAATGTATAAGTTACTTGTTTACACTTCTTCTCCCCCTTTTGTCGAAACAAAAAGGTGGATTCCTAGACGAGACTTTAACTTCACTTCAACTCTTCAATCAAAGAGGCGAGCTTGCATCATCCTAAGTGAAGTCTTGATTCTATCAATCCCTTTTAAACAATGACATCCATGAACAGAACTCAAGCGATCCATGGATCAAAATTAGTTGCAAACATCTTGAACCTACAACAAAGTTAGTTCGTGCAACAACAATATATATAGAGATGAAAAACACATATCAAATAATGTGTAGATGTCTTAAATGGTTGCAAACGTAATGGCTTGGACATTTGCAAATGCTCCCCCTTGATTGGGGCACCAAGAAATCGAGTAGCGGAAAAGTGCTACAAAACAACAGTTAGTGATGAAAAATGCACATATATATGATGATGATGATAATATATATGCAAGACACGAGTGGGGGAAACAATCATGTATGTTTTAGGTATATGCACTCGAAAGGGTGGCACTAAAGACAACAACCAAAAAAACATGATGAATGCTTAAAACATGGAAATGTTTAAGAACCAATGATAAGATTCGACCGACACATGCTTAAGGGCTAAGACTCGATCAACACGTTTCATTGTTGTATCACATCTAACCAAGATAATGAGCGGATTTAAATAGTCAATGGTTTGTATTAGAGATCCTAAACCTTCAAGGTTTCATTCATTGTTAAGCATTATGTATGCTTTTTATGTTTGGGGTGTTTAAGGATAAACATTATCGTAAGACTTTAGGTCGAACTAAATGTTGATGATAAGGATATTTTGTTGAGGAAACATAAATGAGGAAGGATGAGCGTAAATGGAAAGAGAAGGTGTTGACTATAGGTTTGTTGGGTGTTTGGTAGGTTTGGAGAGTAAGGTTATGAGGGAATGTTGTTTTGTTGTTGGGAGAGATGGAGGTGGTGTGTGTTGAGTTTGGTTGTAACTTTGAGGCGGCGATTAAGTGTGAGTAACATGTGAATTGATGGGTGAGATGGGAAATGGAGGATGTGAGGCAACTTGTGGTGATGTGGGAGTGTCCTTAATGTAAGGATTTGGTAATTCTTGATTGGGGGTGATTATTTTCTTGAGATGTTTGTTAATGTTGATGAACAAAGGTAAAAATATGAAAATGGTAGAGCATTGTGATGACTCAACAACACTTTGAAGGTTGTATATCTTTTTTGTGTATCTTCACCTTGCCAAAATCGAAATGGGGACATTGAAGACACAATTATTGTGATATTCCACAACACTTTGAGATGGTTTATCTTCTTGTGTGTTCTTTTCACATGCCCAAAAGCGAAAAGGGGCCTATTGGAAACACTTATTGTGATGACTTCAACAACACTTGGAGATTTGTCTATCTCTTTGTGTTCTTTCACGTGTGTTAAAAAGTGGAAATGATTGGATGAGACGCATTTCATTACAAAATTCACATTGACATGACAACATATGCACCATGCTTATGAACGTCCGGGATATAATGAGGATAAGTATGGATTTCATTACGAAATTCACTTGTGGGGAATGGTTACATGGTGAATCTTCTTGTGAAAGTGACAGGTGGATGAATCGAGGTTGATAGTAGTAAGGATGGCCTTTGTTTTGTTTTCAATTTCTCTTTGGATGATTTGGGGATGTATTAGAAACTAAATGATCACTAACAAGAGTGAATAATAGTTATGAGGTTTGAGTATATGGTAGAGTGTAATCCTTTTGGTTTCTAGTGAACAAGATCCCCTATTGAGTTCTTGAGAGTGTTTTAGTTTAAAGGATATATGTGAAGATGTGTGTTTCCCTTCCCTTTTAATTCGTGCTCATCCAGACATAAGTTAAAAAAAAGAGAAATAACGACGGAAGCGATGAGCTTGACAATTTCATGATGGATGACGGTTAGCATACGATGAACTTCATCCGCGAAGTTATGTAGCTCTTCTTGAATATTGCGATTGTTTCGAGAACAATCACACAATACGAGGTACGAGGTTGTCTTAAAGGTGGTAACGTAAATGTGACGGAAGATCTTAACCATCCAAAAATAAAAAGGCATGATCAAGGTTTTTGTGAAATGACTTGGACTGAACAATAAGTGAAACATTTTAATTTGCATTTCGCGAATTAAAAATGCTTAAACATTTCGGATGAAATGATTAAGTTGTCGAGATTTATCGGAATGTATTTAATAGTAATAAGACTATTAAAATGAGAATGATACGTTTATGAGATTAGTTTCCTCATTCCTAGACCTAGACTTAAAAAAAGTTAAACGATTCACGTTTGAGTGGTTTGGTGAGGATGTCGGCGATGTTGTCTAGATTGACTAAGGAAAAGTCTAATTTCTACGTGCTTAGTGTGTACTCCTAATGAGATACAAAGTTTATCGATGTATACTATCATTAGGCATATTTAGGAAGAGCCATTTAATCAAATTAGAGAATGAATATGAGACTATCACTAGTGGTGCTCAATTCAGGCTAAACACGACCATTTTTACGGGTTATACACCGAACCCAACTTCACTCCTGGAAGCAATTCAACCATTAGGTCAAATTTGAATTTCTAGTTTAATAGATTCTCCAGTAGCCATTCTGATGTTAGACAAAATAGAATTCTTATATATTTGCCTCTATGAAGTGTAAGCAAAGAATAAAATTTTGTATATCTTTTCATAGAGGACCTAACATGACTCAACTAATCATACTTTAATTTCGGTTCGCATAATCCTAATCAAGATGTGTGGAATTCTAAGATAAGCGTAAGCAAGATGTTTTAATCTTTTGTTCAAGATCTATAGGTTGATTGATTTCGATTACATATTGCTTGATTTAATGGATGTCTTATATTTAGTCATCTTACATGCTTAGTTGTCACATGTGATATTTAACGTGTTTGGTTCTTCAAAAGCCAAGAGATGTGTTTTATTTGTGAACAAAAGACAATATGTAATAAATACTGAGGAGTGTTTTAAGAATTCTCCATTTCATGTCATGTGAAGTGAATCTTATCAATATTATTTATCTTAATTGAGTTTGTGATTCTTTAATAATAAATGTTTGAAAAGAGACATATTTTATTTCAAAAAAAATATACTTCTCTAAAATTAATATTCTTATCAATGTTGTATATCATAATTAAATAAGTATTTGAATGAATGTATTTTTACTTGTTTATGCATTGATACATATTTTGATAGATTATTTTTCAATTCTAATAACTTATATTTTTGTAATGTATTTTCTTATAACACAACCATTTAATGCTACGTAGAATTTAAAGAAAATAAAATGCATAGGATATATATTATCCTTTATAAATCATTTAATATGATAAGTTCATAAATCCTTAAACATAATGTTTCCCAAGCATCATGTTGTCCTAAGCGAATAAATAAGAATAACATTCTTATTTAAGAATTTAGTCAAATATGAATATGAGTTTTAAGTTGTACGAGCAAAGATTACATATGTTGTAAATTGGCTCGTGTTTGGTTTTTCGGAAATGACACATTTAGCAATTGCATTGCAATGTAAATTTCTTGAATATTTCGGACGAAACATCCAATTTGTCAATCCTACTTCATTATGTATTAAACATATTAGACTAATATTTGGAACACAACTATTAGACAAGTAGACTCAATATGGCATTATCAATACAAGTGTGAGTTATGATCTAATGCATATTCTTTTCATCTACAAACGGATGCAATTATTTTCATACCAATCTAGTGTGATTGAGTATGTAAATGCAAGACAATATCTTTTATTATAATTTGATATAATCTTGAAACTAAACAAATAAGAATTCGATTTCTTGTCCATACTCAAAAACTTGTCAATTAGATTCGATAATAAATTCACCAAAATTTGAATAATGAAGTTGATATAATCTTTGAAATCTTTCTTGACCCTCACGAACCCTCATGAAAAGAAATAGATAAATATATAAATAGTGTGTTTCATTAAATCCCAAGATGTAGTTTGACAAGTATTACTTGTGCGAAAAACTATTTGTTGTTATGTGATATTAACATAATTTTTGACATTTTTATGAGTATGAGTTTTCAACCATTTTGTATACAACACACATCTTTGGTAAAATACTATATGATTAAAATAAAATTGTTTTATGTTTGTAAGTTAAAACCATTGCAGCACAAAGTCATTCTTTTTTTTCTCTTAAGTTATTTGATGTATTAATATAATTTTTTTCTTTTTTTTTGACCAAACCCAAAGGTCCAAAACCACGCAAGTTGTTGAAATATTTAAACGTGTTGTTGAAAATAGATTAAATCGTTGGAAATATTTAGGTGACTAGTTTTAATACATTTAATAATATACTTGACAAGTTATTGAACTCTTATTCCTAAACATATTCCATACCCGAAAAGATTTACAAGATGTTTATGTAACATTTGTAAGTTAAGAGATCTATGCCTATATGCAATGCAAGAACAATTTTGCAATCTTAATGCAAGAAATCTAGCATAAGTTCTAGTTATTCATAATCCGAAAAACTAGCTACAAATGAATAGTGTACATGGCACACGTGCTTAGATATTCAATTAGCTTAATTACAAACAACAACGATCATTTAATAATTTTTACTAACTTAAGATATAAAGAAGTGCACATAATCACATAGCAAACCACATAAACGTACTTGTCATAGTTTTGTGTATTAGATACAACAATGTATACTTAGCTTGGTTTTGTTTGAAGACAAATTAGTTTCCTCCCCATTTTAAAAATCAAGTTTAATATTTTTGAAGAGTTAATTACACCATTTTTCAAAGATACACCGACTAGAAATGTCCAACTCGAAAGGAAAAAACAAAATACAAGTTTTACGTTAAAACGAGACTCAACGTTTTGGACAATAAGTAGTATTTTGCCTTTCTGACTAAATTAGTTTAAAATAAATACTTGAAAGTATTTTTATATGAAAGTAGACTCAATTCTCTTTGAAATGGCGGGTGGTACGACTTCTACGAACTTACGGTTGATTTTATATGATTTTTCAAAGTTTCTGAAAAATTGTCGAATCAGCATGTGGCCCCCTTAAAATTAAGTGGGCCGCCCAGGAATTAAGGGGGCCGCCCACCTGATACTCAGAATTACGTTTTTTTTTGTAAGAAATTGTTTTCTGACTTTGCGGAAAGGTGTACAACTTTCTGAATTTGATACCGAACATATAACACTTATTTTATGCATCATTTTTATTTCGAGCTAGTATAATTAGTGTATATAACATCAAAACTAATACAAGTTAATCAATAAAACACTTTTCATATTTAATCCCCCTTAATGGGTAATTTGATACATGGATCATACTCAATTTTTAAAACCATTTGTTTTGAAAATTAGAGCGACGTGGCTCTTGATACCAATTATGGAAATCATAGAGGAGGGGGGGTGGAATACGTTTCCATTAAAAATCTTAAAATTTTTCGTATCAAATTACCGATCAAGCGTGATACAATATGATGAGTGTTCATACAAGTTATATACACATATTAATACATCGATTTACAACAATACAAACCAACACACAATATTCACATTTATTCAAGACATAATTAAAACTATATAATCAACACATCACACAATTGCAAGTATAAATATAAAGAGATAAATGCGAGTATAAATGTAAAGAGATAAGTGAAAGGAAATGCAAACCGGACACGATGATTTATAGTGGTTCGGTCACGAAGCACCTCTTCGCCCTACTCCACTCCCCGAGTACCCAACTCGAGAGTTACTTCACTAGTCAACAAGCTCCCTTAAGGCGGAGAAAACCGTACACAACGTTGCTTACACCGATTTACGACACAAAGCTAAATGTCGAGTTCTAATCTTAGCTAGAACCAATCTATCACAACACGACTTCACGACTTGTTCACGACTTCACAACTTCACGACTACTTCACAACTTCACTACACAACTTAGCTTCACACCATGATCACAACTACACAACTTCTTCACACCTTCACAACTTCACACCTTCACAACTTCTCCTCACCACACTACTTATATCACAACTATCTAACACTACTTGGTAAGATCACCATGATCTAACTACAATACACACCATGATCAAGCAATTACACAAGTATGGAATACATGGACTCGATCTATACATTGTGAATGTAAGACATGTCACGAATGCCCTAAGTAGCCTACATAACTTCGTTTCTTAATGATAACGAAAGTTCTTCTCTTGCACTTCAATGGATGGATGATTAGATCACATTTTAAACAAACTTATAATAAGTTAAGTGATCAAAGGAAAGGGTTTGAAAGGAGGTTTTAGATCTGAGAAAACTTTGTGCAAAGAGGTGAGAAAATCTGTGGAAACAGTCCACTATTTATAGGCAAAAATATTAATTTTTTATTTGGGCAGTCCCATTTTATAAGAAAATATAAGGTTTGGAAATATAAGAATTTCTTTGATCATTCAACAAATTAAAGTTTGTTTGTTCATACCTTTAGTGATTTACGTCGGGTGCGAACTTAAATTTGTTGTTGAAGAAAACATGAGACGTCAAAAGATGTTGACGTATGAATTGATGATTTATGATTACGAGTAACTTAAGCACTTTACGTTATGTGTTATAAGTTACATGTTTGTCATCACCAAAACATGAAGAGAATTTATAGATTAAATATCGTAATATAATATTTCTACCAAGAGTGACGATGAGTATGATGTTGATATTTATGATGACGAGTAAGGATTATGTAGGTTATTAGTATTTGTATTGACATTTCTACTTTTGTTATTTGCATTATCAGATTATATGTATTAGCTTAATTGTATCGTTTTAAACGAATACTATGACTTACTTTGGTTATTTATGAATGAATGGACGAATGCATTTTGTATTATAGTTTTTGGGTGATTTCCAGGTTTTGTTTTAGTAGATCTTTTCCGGAAAAAATTTGGATTAGCAGCAGCTGCTGTTTTTTTTCATAACAGGTACGTTTAGCGACGGCAAAAAACCGTAGCTAAATCTGCATTTGTAGTCACAAAAAAATGGCAGTAACCAATGATGAGAGGCGGTTTTAGCGACGACGCCGTCGTAGCCAAGGTGTTTCCCGCAAAATTTAAATAATTTTTGTTTATTATTTATATTTGTATAATTAAAAAATAATCCAAACAATTAAATTATGGAAATTAAATTAGCGACGACATGAGTCGTCGCTGAAAGTGCAATGCCACGTCAGTCAATGATTTGTGTCGCTTTTTTGGGTGGGCCCCGCGTCGTCACTAAAAGTTACCCCCTTGTTGTCACTAAGACTTTCTGCGACAAGCCTTTTGCCACAATCCATTTGGCTACGACACGTTGTCGCAAAAAAGTTTTGCGATGACATTTTATCACCTTTTGCTATGACAAGGGTCTTAGCTAAAAGTTTCCATTGTTGTAGTGATTGAAAGATCACTTATTAAAAGTTATTATAAATAATCTCAAGTGACTAGAGTCTATAGCTAGAGAAGAGAAACATCCAAGAGACAAAGATAATAGTAGTCATAATCAGGGAAACAATTACTACTTAAATTTGTCATAGTTAGAAGTTCAAAGTTCAAATGAGTGAAATAGAACGAATAGTACCAACTTAGTCCAATTAAGTACAGATAGTATTAAAATAGCCATTAGAGTTATTAAGTAGTCCATATTTAACGAGCACTACAGTGCGGCTAGCTGTTGAATAGTCATGGGATACGTATATGCTTTGGATGAAAATGCCGCTCTTGCTGTCACAATATTTGCAGCTTCCGTCGGATGAAAGGCGTCCCAAAAGATGTACTTTGAGCGGTCCCGACAAGCTTGTTGAAGTGGTAGGCATGTCACTTGACCATTGTTTCTTCCAACTCCACAACATCCTTTGTCAATTGATTCGAAACCTATGTAATAGACGATTGCATAACAAGTAAGACATCTCGTTTAGAGCAATCATCATGGAATCAGAAAGATTGTATATTTTAGGTACCATAAGATTGGGCATTGGCGATAAGATCACTGGTGGCTTGAAAAGAATCCAAGTAGACAAAGTTTGCGCCTTGAAGTTCACCCTTATTAAACCGCTCTACAAGTTTTCGTAAGCCGGAGTTAAATAAGCTTATAGCACTATTTATATTTTCATTGCACCTGTTGGTGGTACCATTATACCGAGCTAGCTCATAAGGTATGCACCCAACTTGTCCCACGCCAGTTACTATCACTTTCCGTGCACCCAGATTGTACAACGCCTGAGAAATAAGTGAATACGCAATGTAAATCAAACCCGTATCCAAACTTTATGTACATTAAAGAATCAATAGAAAGCTTGTTAAAACTTGGGACGATAAGACTACTTACAGTAAGCTGCTTAGAATAATCTTGAATGAGTGCATTTGCATAAGCTTGCGCGGTGAACTGGGAACCAGTATTGTAGAAATCACGCATGAAGTAGTTATTGAGATAATCATTGCTTCCCATCCCGGAGTAAATGATACATTTGCCAAGGTAACTTCCCATAGCTTCAGTGTCTCCTCTGAAGAAACGCCCCATCTGTTGCACTACATTCCCAAAGTTACTTACTTGCTGGTTCATTGTAATGTGATCCCCCTATTATATACATGCACACATATTTTAAACGTCGTTACTACAAGACAAAGTATAAATGAAAATGAATTATGGGGGACACAAAATAATGTAGCTTTGATTACTAGATTATTGCCGGTTTCATCACGGATACCAGCGGCTCCAGATGCAAAGTTTACTCCCCCGAGTATTGCTCGCCCACGAGTTCTTGCATAAGGTGGAATGTTGTTTCGAAATCTTAGAAGTTGAGCTGCAATGAAACCATTTCATGTCATATGTCGCATGTTACTTCTTCAAAGATAATAAGCATTCCTAAAAAACAACACATGTCCCTAAAACCACTTAAACATTCTTTAAGGTTATAAAGTTCATTTCACATTTGCATATAAGTATATAACAGCAGGCAAACTACTTTCACATACTTATAACATGTAACAAAAAGTAACATAGTGTATCATTTCATTGCCCTATTCAAAACTAGATCAAGTACGTTAATGAGAAATCACTAACCCAACGCGTCAACAAAAGTTCGACCATTAGTAAAGCGGCCACTATTTCCTTGAGGAAAGTCGATGCCGTAAGGTCTATAGTTGGCTCTAGCAAGAGTAATAAGCCCATTGTTGTTTCCATTATCAACCAAGGAGTCACCAAAGATGAAGAAACATGGAACTTGTGACTCAAGTACCTGTGACCTACTCTTTCCTGTTAACATTAACAAGTAAACAGCTACAACATATAACCCAAACTCTTTTATCAAACTCCCCATTTTGAATTAGTGGTAAATAGTTATGGACATGATATCATGCATGTCAGTCATAATGGGTATATATAGTAGTAGCAAAAAGTAAATATGCTCATTTGAAAATGCATGGCATTTATTATGTAGCGGTGGTAAGTTATAATAAAAGAGTAATAATAGCCCGTGAAATAATTTCAATTTGTGTCTGTTAGTTAGTTTATGGTTAATTGGTAACGGATAGAATGAAACCACTTTTGGGTATATTGTTCATGATCCAATTTAAATCGAGTGAAGAGTAGACGTATCTCGTGAAAACAGCATGGCTTCAAACCTTTATTTTTCGATGTAAGTTTTTGTAATGCTTTCGATTCGATACATGGTCTAATATGAATACTAAACTACCAGTTATATGTCTAATATACAAATATAATTATGATTTTTGAACATTATAATCAAAATTTGAATTAAGAGGCAAAATAGTAGACTTTTTTTTTGTGCAATGGTGAAGATATATTATTAATCAATGATTGAAACCGGATTACAAGAGAATCCTATCCAACAACAACATACTACAAGTAGAAATACAGACAATTGCAGAGAATAGGAAAACACTCATCTGCCAAGACAGATATCGGACAAGCTTGAGATGGCAGCATCTTCCATCCAAGCAATACAGAGAACAAAGCTGCATTCTTCACCTTATGCGCACCAAAACCATCAACCACAATGACCCAAAGGATCATAAGTAGGCATCATCAAGAATAGTATAGCTATCCCATTTACACAAATTGAGAGGCTCTTCTTAACCAACTACATTTCCATTCCAATACTCACTCAACCAATTCAGTAGATTCACCTCACCAAAAAAAGACAAGAAAGCAAGAGGGAATGACATCATTGGCTAAGAAACACCCACCCTCAATTATATCCAACCTACCTTCCTTGACAATGTATTTACTGATAATACACCATCCTCCTAGACCCTTTATATCGAGTGGCTTGTCCTTACTTATGGTACATCATCCAGAATTAGACCTCTCCCTTTCATCAATCCAGTCCAACTCCCTCCCAAGGCCTAGAAGGACTGAAAAGACTACTAGTAGAGTACAGTCACACCCAGATGACTCCAAAATATTAGAAACAAAACCACTGAGGTCTGCATTATATCATATACTATGAGCATTAGTCTAGGTAATAAACCATAACCAATCTGATGAGATGTTTCCATTCCATTAATCAAACAGACTTAGAAAAGCCTTTTCCAAACACCCCTTTATACCCCTGAGAAGAAATTATAGATTCTTCAACTTAACATCCCAAATAGCAGCAACTTTATTTACTTCAATTGAATTCTTAATAGTCAAACCCATGAGTCTGGCTCTAATTGTATCACAAACGATATTCAACAAACATTTCCAATCCCTTTTTTGATCCCTGAAAAGTCTAAAGTTCCTTTCCTGCCAGATAAAGTATACACTAGCTCCCAAGCACAACCTTCTAATGATACTTCAAATGTTGTTAAAACAAGGCTTATTAGACA
>BQNB010018090.1:0-68852 GCA_026074375.1 Tanacetum coccineum | reverse complement strand
CTCACATAAGTGTTTGGGATTCTCT
Source organism: Tanacetum coccineum (assembly GCA_026074375.1). NCBI lineage: Eukaryota > Viridiplantae > Streptophyta > Magnoliopsida > Asterales > Asteraceae > Tanacetum > Tanacetum coccineum. The sequence goes on along the minus strand of BQNB010018090.1, from coordinate 68,827 downwards.
CTTTCTCTCGGTTGTATGATAAATTATAACATAATGGGGAAATGGAAAATCAACACTCATTACCTATCATAGCATATAAATTATGATAGGCTTGGTAAAGGATCAAACCTCCACCGCTAGGCGCAATCATTATTCATTACTGTCAAATAGGTCTTTTAAAGGGTTGTGGGGTGTAGGTGTAAGATAACATAAATGGAAACGGAAACGGATGGGATACATTTGGGGAGTGACTTTTGGATGAATTTGAAGTGGAAGGGTTAGCTAATTACTTATAAGAATACACGTTGATTTGGTTGCTAAGTCAAAGACTCGGACAAAGATATACAAACTCTACAAAACTCTACACTAAACTCTTTCTTTTTCTTTTCTTGACTCTATGATAAACATAAACATAAGCAAATGGCAGCCCGTACATTTTTTCACACTTTTTTATATACCTTTTTTCGTACACTTTTGCCCTGCCATTGCTTAAACATATAATACATCATAGGTTTATAGATGCACCCCTACACTTGAACTTTTACATACTTGATTATCTACAATCTAACTAATAACCCGATTTAAGGTGGATCAAAATAACATGGAGCTTATTGAGCTCTATTAGGGTAATAAATTATATCTTCCCTAATTCTTTATAAGATGAATACTACCACGAATCTCAATCGTCCCAAAACTGTATTTACTAGGATAAGGACTTAGCAACCGTGTACTCAACAATTAAATTGGGTTAAAACAATAATGTACTAAGGGTGAGTACATATAAGGTAGGCTAAGGCGATTTGGGTGTAACGATTGGTTCAAGGGTGATAATGCTCTTCATTAATAGTCCGGCTTAACCAGAAAATTACGAGAACCGTGAAAAAATGATAGGCTTGAAGGGTTGTACTAGGGGCATCATGAACTAAAAATAAGTGCATGGCAAGGGTGTGGGGTAGTTACATAGTCAATGTGACCATAATAACAATTACAGGTTTAAAACATGGGTTAATCCTAGTGCCTCTTTTCTAGCAAATCATAATACTTAATATGCGGTCTCGGGATGCATCACTAAAACAAGTTCTAGAATTTAATATACTATTAGTACACTCATATAATTTAAGACCAATACCAATGCTCCAGAAAAGGCGACAAATACCATACGTACACATCCGTAACGACGAAATAGACACATATGATTGTATTCGAACCTTAACTCAAGAAAGCTAAAGATATAAATTATCATGGGTATCAATAATGGATACCCGAATTCTTAAAGATCTAAAGGCGAACCTCACATTTTTAGGGTGGAATTTTGAGGGTTTTTGTGCTAGTCATACACATTCCTATCTTAATCCATGAACGCTAATTAATAACTCAGTTTCCGTCGGTGTGTGTCATAAAAAAATTTAAAATTTGGGTCACAATTACCTTTAATGCTATGTTTCGATATATTACCTATCATTTTAAGAAACAAGCAAATGGAAATAGAAGGAATAGTTTCTAAGGCTTATTTATCCCCTTACACTTAAGTTGAACATTGTCTCCAATGTTCTATAGAAGTACCCGTAAAAACGAATAAAGGGAAAAGAAAACAAGTAAAAGAAACTAGTACTCCCCTGGTTTGCTCAATAATGGAAAAGAAACATGCGACAACTGGTTAAATCATTCTCCGATCGTTTAATGAAACTTCCTAAGAATTTCCAAGCTTCTTCTCATCAAAGAAAACTACACCAAGCATAAAATCGGCGGGATAGATATAAATACAATGAGAGTTTAGGGGTTGACTCTATGAAAGCAGTAAAGATAGGATGAGAGTAATGATATAATCATAGGTTTCTGAAGGTTTATAAAAGGACTACAAATTTTAAATGTTGTGCAAATAATTTTTCTAAAATAGTTGTAAATTTTCAAATTTTCCTGTAGCTGGGCTCACGACACCGTCAATACAATCATATGACTCAAAACTGACGCGAATTAATCTAAACAATTTATTTAATATGTCTGAATTGGTTCTTAAAAACCGGATATTTAACCTACACTTATTTTGATGCAAAATACATTTGATTGAAATTAATACGAGGCTAAAGATAAAACAAAGCATGATTACAAAAAATGATGAATTCAAACATAAAATAATAAATTAAAAGAATTAAAACACAAGACACTCCTAATATGCGATAAATATAAACATTGGGTTACCTCCCAAGAAGCGATTTTCTTTATTTATAAGTCTTGTAGCTAAACTCGAAGTCACACGTTCTTACGTGACTTCTCCTTCATCTGCAAATCTAGTCACATATTCGGGTCTAAGCTTAATGGTGTCTCTATAAAATCCATCTTCTAAGTCGGAAGGTTTCCTATACCCTCTATCATAGTCATCTTCACTGAGTATTATCCTAGATGACAATAAGTCATGACCTTCGCTGGACAATTCGCTCCTCTCTGGGTTCTTATATGGTATTTTAAAGGTTATCTCTTTAGTTCAATCCTTGAAAGTCATTAATCCGTGTTTCCTATTTATAGCTAGGCGGCCGATTTCAACTAAGGGCCGCCTAAATATACTACATGGGACAGACTAGGGTTAATATTAGTCTCAATGTTTTCCAAAATGTTGAAATCCATAACGTAACTCGTATTTCCTACAAATACATGCATATCCCTTCCTAATCCTACAAAATTTCTTCCCTTATACTTGTATCCACTCTTTCTAATAGAGTTGTAAAAGGTCAAGGACATGACGTTCATGGGTAGGTCAACATCAATGTATGTGTTGGCCGTGAATTTATGTCCTATCATGCAGGGGATCTTAAGGTTTCTTGGGTCACCATTTTTGATCCTAAAGTCATAATTCAGTGAGCATTTGGGCATTTCCTTAATCAATGTTTCATAAACTGATTCCTCACCCGTATCAACTAAATCTAGAGGCTCTTTGACATCTAACCATTCAATTCCCCTTTCCTCGTAATTTCTGCTAGGTCCTATTGTTTCAATATTAGTTGGGTCTTTCAGCTCCGGTTATGATGCATCCCTTTATTCATCCTTGCGTTCGGCGGTGTTAGTGTTTTCAGGGTTGTCTTCTTGTTTGTTTCTTTTGGCCTTCATGGCTATCAAGCTCCGAATGGCTCTGCATATATTTTCATCATACTTGTATTCGGGTCCCAAATCTAAGCTATCAGAGTAGTGGGTTTTCTCACTGTTATCATCGTCACTTTCTATGACAAAAGGAGGTATGCGATCGGTTTTTATGTCCGTAAAATCTATGTGTTTGAACATTTCCATCTTGTGAGGCATTTTAAACATGATCTTTTCCTTATCTTATTCAAATGCGATTGTTCCTTCCTTCATGTCGTAAACGAGCCTGGTTGCTTCCACGAACGGTTTTCTAAATACAACTAACCATAGGTCATGATCAATGACACTAGTGGTATCCCCAAGCACCACGAAATCACATTTGTAAGTGAAGTTTCCAACAAAAACTTTTAACCCCTTAACTCTCCCCACAAAATTGCAAATTTTCTTAGGGTTTGATGGTTTCCTCCTTGGCTCCAACCTTTTGCGCATGATCCAATTATAATGAATCCTGGACATTACATTGATCGGTGATTCCATATCTAAATAGGCTTGCTTTTTGTCGAAGTGGCCAATCATGCAAGAAAATTTAACGTTATTCAAGTTCTCGGTCCTAATCTTGGCCTTTACCCATGGTGGTCGAGGTTTTTTCAAGAGCCATTCGTGATACCTTAATTATTTCATAGTGGGGAAAGTGTCAAAGTGTTTCAGGCTATCTTCCTCTTTTTCTTTGATTTCTTCTTCAGTTTCTTCCTCGAGCTCCTCTTCGCTTTCCACTGTCATCTCGTGATCCTTGTACTCGGTTGTACTAGACTTCACATTTCCCTCTTCCTTAGCTTCATCTTCCTTATTTAGAAGAACGATTGAATTAAAAAAGTAAACACGTTTTAGGGATGAAGGGTTTTGATTCCTTTGCCTTGAAGCTCTTCTTTTGTAGGGTAGTTGGTAGACGTGAAATTCATTTGAGCTGTGGGGCTCCCTGCAGTGTTACGAATGGGAGTGTCATCAAGCTTTTCAGAAACGGCCCTTTACAAAAGATTAATTTTACTAATCATGTCGTCTTGCTGTTGTCCAAGTTGAGTTTTCAGGCTGGATAGTCTTTTCGCTTGATGAGAGTCAAAATCAATTAGTGCCTTCTCAAGCTTCATTTGTAACACCCCCAAATAGGGTCGCAGCGAAATAAGGGTCCAGTAGTGTTACTTCATAGATCAATAGCACAAGATAGGAGAACGACCTCTATATTAGTCGTTTTAAAATGATACATTAGATTTAATTAAAATGTTGTTACAAAAGCTCCATGCTTAAATTGTTCATCCATGTGAAAATGTAAAGATTTTGATACATAACAAATATCCCAAAATGTAATGCATTAAATCTCTATTGCAATATGACTCCAAAATGATGCATCCAATGTATCCACGTTATTATGCTCTTATTGACCTGAGAAAAACATGCTTTAAAGCGTCAACATAAACCTGATTAATTCACAGGTTTAAGTAATGTATAAAGTAGGACTACAAGATTTCAAGTGCGCAAATATGTAACACATACAATATCTCAAAATGTAATTACGAATGCACTAAGCTCATGACACTGAAGCTACAACATGTATGTACTTGCAATTTAATGCCAATAATGTACCCGTGTAGATGTTCAACCCGCAACATCTAAATCCAACATGGTATATGTCTGTTAGTTCGGTACTGCCAAAACTAGTGAGCGCTACACACCCGAACAGAGATGTCAATCATATAGTATCATATTATAACATTCAACGCTACCCCGAGTAATTAACATTCATTATACATGGTGCCATAGTGAGTTATAGCTACTTAGGCAAACTCGTAATTTGATTAAAAGTATACTTGCGTCCAAATATAAAACAATGCATGTTTCTCACCCCGAGAGTTGTAAATCATTGTAATTGGAATAAAATGGGCCTATTAAACTCACTCAAGTGCATGAATAGATTTTAGAAAAATCAAAAGAAGTGGAAAACTTCACGTGAACGTCTGAATGCAAATCTAATTAATAAAGCCGAAAAAGAGGTATAATGTATTTAAAAAACATACACAACATTATAAGTTATAGAGTTATATCACCACCTAATAGTTTTTGTTTAATTTACAAAAGTTGAAACAATATTTAAGTCACGCTTGATATTTAATGTCCGAGTATATGTATCCATAAAAATATTATCTTTGTCCAATAGTTGATTAATTTATTAATAATCCTTGATTTTATATTTTATTGTTTCTATAATAAAATTATATAAATTGTTTAATTATTTTATAAAATAATTTTTATAAAGTTGAAAACATGTATAAATATTATATTAATAGTACTACATTATTTTTTAAGGTTTTTATAGTCTAAACGGACCCGAAAACACTCGTAAACCCACTTTTAAAATTTCTAACAGCTTTAGTTTATGTAAATGCAGAAAATAAAAATAGTGTATTTAAATCTTTAGAAATTCATAACCTTCTCATTTTCACTCCGCTTTACGTGTTCTTTATATGTACGAATTCGTGACGAGATAATTTACCAAAATAAAATGTTAACAGAATTTATGTAATTTTGTACAGTAATTGTAAAATCAAAACTTTTATAAAAATACTTATATATTTATATAATTTGTAAAAATCATAACTCTTTCGTTTTAATTCTTTTTTAATGTTTTTTATATCCACGATGTCGTATTGAGATATTCTAACAAAATAAAATATTTCTAAATTTTTTATTTTTTTTTTAAAAATTTTTTTTTTTTTTTTTATATTTTTTTTTTGTTTTTTATTTTTTTTATTTTTTTTTTTTTTTTTTTTTTTTATAATATTTAAAAAAAAAAATATAATTTATTTTTGTAATTTTTTTTAAGATAAAATAAAATAATTATATTTTAAATCAGGTCTGGAACAGTAACAATTTTTATAAAATAACTTTTATAAAAACACTTTTATATATTTAATTATCATAATCTTGGAAAAATCTTAACTTCTTCGTTATAGCTCTATTTTCAAGTTCTTTATATGTACAACATCGTGTCGAGATGATCTAACAAAATAAAATGGTCACAAATTTTATAAAAATCTGTACCAAAATAGTAACATCAAACTATTTTTTTATAAAAATACTGTTTATATATTTAACCTTGCAAAAATCGTATCTCCGTCTTTTGATATATTACCCATCATTTTAAGGAGCAAGCAAATGACAAATGAAGGAATAGTTTCTAAGGCTTATTTTCCCTCTACACTTAAGTTGAACATTGTCCCTATAGAAGTATCCGTAAAAATGAATAAAGGGAAAAGAAAAACAAGTAAAATTAACTAGTACTCCCCTGGTTTGCTCTAACGCGTCACCCTCAAACTTATACACAGCCAATCTGGTCTTAAAAGCATCATTACAATCCATCACGTCGAAGATCTTCTCCATATGGGAGATCCAATTCTCAGCATCAACAGGGGCTACTGCCTTCTCGAACGAATGGGGTTTCTGCTTATTGAAGCGCTCAAGCCAAGTATGAATAGTGGCTGGTGGAGGATTACCACCCGAAGCACCAGCGCGGTATTCTTCGCGAACCTGCTCGCGAATCTGTGGGAGCATGGCATCCACGGCTGCCTGAACGGCCGCAGCGAGTTCAGCATCGGTACGAGTGTTCACCATCTGACATTTGCAAAAAGGGTTTAATGATTAAACGGTTAAAAGGTCAAAACGCGACAGAAGATAAACGTCGATTCTGAAGGAACCTAATGTCTACCCAATCCTCACAGGTCAAGTTTTAGAGCCTACAGGTCGGAAGCCTGAGCTCTGATACCATAATTGTAACGACCCAAACCCGCTCCGGAGAGTAGGCCGAAACGTCATAATCATGGTGTCATATCAAAGCATAATAAAGGCATAAAGTCATAAATGATAACATAGAACAAAGTGGAAAGCCGGAATCAAACATCGGCTCCCGATTATGAGATCAACATGAATAACGTAAAAGAAGTCTAAAGGACTAAAACATGTGTCCAAGATAGTATAGCACATCAAAGTGTCTGCGATAAAAAGAAAGGAAGCTAAATGGGTCACTTCCTAAGCACACACTCTCTCAAGCCCAATCTCCCTCTAGATACCTGCCGTATAAGAAAGAGAAAGAAATACGGCTGAGCATAACGCTCAGTGAACGGATATAATAACAATGTAAGTAATAAGTGTGAATCCTGGATAATAAGTATAAAGCAGCGGAAAGATCATGAGTGTCATGAGGAAACCTGGAGAATACATCATGAAGGAATAGGAAATAAACATGTAATACATGGTAACGTGAAGTCAAAGATGTCATGAGATATCATGGATAGTATAAACATAGATAATAAGGAATGCCCACGAGCTCATATAATCATACATGTCATAATAATAATGTCGTGAATACATGCATATAATAGAGGGGCTGCCTCAACATGTAATAGAGGGGTGACCTCTTATAATAATATGGGTGGAGGGATCAGCTCCAATGTGATGGGATGTAGAGCACACACCAACCAATCACCATGAACGTGTAAACATGTAAACTAGGATGCACCCATACGCCCCTGAATAATAATGGCCAAACATGAAATATAATCTGGTAACATGAAAAGGGACGCCGCGTGAAATCACTCTCAACGCGAAAGAGTCGTGACACAGGTGCCTCATGTGTCACGGTCATGGTACCTCCATGACTAGGTGGTAAGTCATGTAAATCATGGTCATGCGTATATATAGCTCGGGCAATAGAATAAGTCTTGAAATCAAACATGTAAAGGATCATGGCAAAAGACATAAAAATGGGGAAGCATAGCAGTTCTGGGGATGAATCATGAAAAGAAAGAATGTCCTTACTGAAAGGACGGAATATCCGTACCTTATGTCCAGCAGTAACGGAAAGAGATGGATAAGAAGATGGAAGCTACTCCTGCTTAATGCGATCTACATGTTAAAGGACATATATAAGTTACTTGTTCATGATTAAGGTTACTTTCCATTTTTAGCAACTTTCTATTTTTAGCAACTTTCTATTTTTAGTAACTTTCTATTTTTAGTAACTTTCTATAATTAGCATGATTCCTTGATTAGTACGTTCCATGATTAACATATTCCATGATTAATATTCATTCAAAACATCTTTAAAAATTCAACCAAAAATCACCAAGTCACCCTATGATATGGTCCTAATGTCCCCATAAAATAATTATAATCAATTCGAATTTTAAGTTGGTCCCTTGACCCTTGTTTATCAAAACAAGTCCCAAAGTGACTGGGCAAAACTTATAAAAAGTTTACGTCCTATTTGACCAAGTTAAAACCCCGTTCATTAATTATGAAGAAAAATCACATAGGTCACACATAATACTTAGATTGAAACATATACAAAAATTAGCCCTCAAATCCTTATGGTGATTTTTAATTAAAATCAAACCCCTAAAAGTAAAAATTTTCGGAGTTGGATTACCAAACTGACCACCTTTTTTCTTGTAAATTACGAAAACTGACCTCCCTAACCTCCAATTGACTTGAGGCCAGATTTTTCAGAAAGTATATTCGTTTTTGCTACCCATTAGACTCCAGAAACCATAATAAAAATCTATTTTTATCATTAGATTTGATCTGTTGAACACACCCCAAAATTCTGCCTAGTTTTAATTAAGAAAAACCCAATCATTTTCATTTCTACTGTTCTTGTTCTTAATTAATTATGATCAAAAATATAAAAATTTAATATGCTGAAAACCTTACTAGATGAAGAAGAAATGACACCAAGATAACACGATCAATACACCAAATAGAAGAAGAACTTTATTACTAGGATCACCCGAAATGATTAAAACTTCATATCTAATCTAAAATCTTCAAAACAACAATGGAGATACTTTGAACAAGAGAATTTTGAGTGAATACTGATGAAAAGAGAGTTGGGGACGTGTAGTATTTTATGAGTGGAGAGGTGATAATCACCAATTACTTGTGCACACAATACACACTTGTTTCCAAAAAGGTATATTACACTCTATTCCTAATTTCACAACTAAATCAAATTTAATAACCCTTTTTAGATATACACAATAATTACCTATCCACATTTCTAATGCTTATAAAAAAAATATTTTTTTTTAATTTAAATACTTTATACCAAAAATACCATTAATATCCAAAAATCCATTAACATAAGTTTTTTATTTTCAAATTCCCCACCCTCCACCCCTCCCACCCCTCACCCTCCATCTCATCTCACTTTTTCTTCATATACCATAGTTATATTTCAAAATTAATATTTTGAAATGAAAAACTCAAATTTCAAAAATGCGGGTTTTACAACTATGTTGAATAGCTGCAGCACTTTATAACTTGTCTCTTGTAACACAAATTTAGATAAAAAGAACAGCAAGTTCTCTTCACAGACACTGACTGTTTTGTGCTTAAGAAGACTTCCAATTACCTTCTGAAAAGTCAGGGTGGTACATCAGAATACCTAGGAACGTGATCTCTACAACCTTCAGCATCCTAGAACTACAACCAGACAAAATGTTACATTTTTAGGTAGCAAAAGCTCCTTGGATAATCAAACCAGATGGCACAGAAGGATGGCTCATGTGAACTTTCAAAAACAATTAACAAGATTAGCAAAGGAAGGTCGGGTCGATGGTATTTACCTCTCAATGTGTTCACCAATGCACACAACTGTGTTGGCCTCAACAAAGGAAAGCAACATAAGCTTCTTACAAGCATAATTTCAGCTGTGAGACTTAGTATTGAAACTCATGCAATTGCTAGCATATGGACCATTTTTAGGTCCCTACCATAACGTTAGTATTTACCAAAAGTACTATACTCCTTGGTGTTACTAGATGACTTTATGCATGGTTTACCTTGACCTTTCTATTGTGGGTACTAAGGAATGAAACATTCATGTCCTTAAAAATTTATTGCCTTCATAGAAAACCATCTAAATAACAAAGGTTAAAGGAATAAGGTGTATAATGAACAAGTTCAAAAATGAAAAAATTAAAAGAACTTTGTAAGAAAAGGGAATTAGAGTGACTAATATCAATCCCAAACCCCAAGCAGAATGGGGGTTGCTGAGGAGGAAAAATAGACTCTTATAGAGCTGCTAAACCATGTTGGCTGACTCTAAATAACCTTCCATGTTTTGGACGAGGCTAGTTTATCAAAGGCTATTGCTATGTTTTAAACAGGGTATCTATTACTAATCCCCATAATAAAACACCTTATCAATTGCTATCTGGGAAGGTTCCTCAGATAGGTCATCTTAAACCTTTTGGGTGTCAAGTAACTATCCTCAATACAAGCGACCATTTGGGGAAATTTGAGGGCAAAGCTGATGAAGGTTATCTTGTTGGTTATGCTCCTAATAGCAAGGCCTATAGGGTTTATAATTTAACAAACAAGAGGGTAGAGGAAACCATGAATCTGAGATTTTTAGAAGATAAACCCAATGTTCAGGGAATTGGTCATGAGTGGTACTTTGACCTTGACTATTTAACTGATTCATTAGGTTATACTCGTTTTAAAACTGACACACCTGCAGGTACACAAGAAACTAACATACCTGCAGGTACACAAGCTCAAGACTCCGATTCAGACGTGGAGGAGCAAGTAATAGTGGTTCCTTCATTTCCTTCTAACAGTTTTGCAGGTCCTTCCTCAAGCAATGGTCCTAGTGTTATGGAACGCAATGCAGATTATGCAGAAGAGCTTGCTAAGCTTCAAAGACAAGAGTATGAAGCTAAGGACGCAGCTGCACGATATGGTTATTTGTTCTCACAAGCAACAGCAGAAATACTGAGTCAAGCTGAAGCTGAAATTCGAAACCAAGGTGTTTCTGCTGATAGGGATCCTGCTGGCATTGATTCTGCTGGTGGTGTATCTGCTGGAAAAACTTCTGCTGGTAGTGTTCCTACTGCTGGTAATCCTGCTGGTACTTTTCAACCTGCTGGTAGTTATGATCCTGCTGCTCTGGGTGATCCTGCTGCCAGTACATCTGTTTCTGCTGACTTCATTCCTGTACATGCTGATGAGTCTACACTTCCTCCTGGTCAATTTTTGGGCTCGAGTGAAAACACTAAACGATTTCCAGTCCCTTCTGATGTGTGCAAGGATCAAATCTCATCTGGCATCTTCACATCTTCCTCTTATGATGATGATTTTCGTGCTACTCTTACAAATTTAGCACCTGCTGTGGAAGTGAATCCAGTTCCTACAAAAAGGGTGAACACAATTCATCCTCAGTCTCAGATTCTTGGTGATCTTGCTTCTCCAGTTCTGACAAGAAGCAGAGCTCAAAAATCCAAGTTTGGTGAAAGTGCTTTCATTGGATATATTCAAGATCAACAAAGGACCAATCATACAGACCAACTTCATTGTCTGTCTGCTTGCTTCCTTTCTCAGTTAGAACCAACTAGTATAGCTAAAGCACTTGAGGATCCTGATTGGGTTGATGCTATGCAAGAAGAGATGCAACAGTTCATCAAAACAAAGAAGTATGGAAAACTTGTCCCTCTACCTGATGGTTAACTATGCAATAGGACAAAATGGGATTTTGAAAAACAAAGAGGGATGCCAGAGGCATCTTTGTACGGAACTAAGCGAGGTTTGGTTGCAAGGGGACACGATAAGAGGGAGGGCATTGATTATGATGAGGTATTTGCACCAGTGGCCAGAATAGAGGCAATCAGACTGTTTTTGGCTTTTGCTTCGTATATGGGATTTCTGGTATATCAGCTGGATGTTAAGAGTGCCTTTCTCTATGGAGAAATTGAAGAAGAAGTGTATGTCACTCAGCCTAAAGGCTTTGAAGATCCTTACTTCCCAAAGCATGTATACAGAGTGGTTAAAGCTCTGTATGGACTTCATCAAGCACCTCGAGCCTGGTATGCAAGATTGTCTACTTTTCTGTTACAATTTACATTTAAGAAGAGGTATATTGATAAGACACTCTTCATCAGAAAGATCCAGTGATTAATTAATTTTGGTACAGGGTTTATGTGGTTGGACATCATCTTTGGGGTCAACCATAAAGCCTGGTGTGATTGTATTTGAGTATTGATGAAAGGTGATTAGAAATGTGTGCTATGGGAGAGATGATTTTTCTTAGGTCTACAGGTGAAACAGTTGCTGATGGTCTTGTTATCACGTATGGACAAGTACGTTAAGATATGCTTACTAAATTCGACATGGAATCTGTAAGAACTGCAACAACACCCTATGAAGCTGCTAAGACCAAATTGAAAGATGAAACTGATCCTCCAGTTAATGTACATTTGTACCGATCCATGATTGGTTCACTTATGTATCTCACAGCTTCAAGACCTGACATAATGTTGCCAGTTAGTGGCTTGTTCAAGGACATCATAAAGTTACTCCATGACTTTCATCTGAATTGCAGTCATGAAAATCTTTAAGTATCAAGGCAACCAAATTTAGGCTTGGTGGTACCTAAAATTTACCTTTCAGTTTGGACGACTTACAGTGACAGTGATTATGCGGGTTCTCATGGGGATAGGAAATCCATACAGGTGGATGTCAATTATGGGCAGAAGGTTAATTTCATTGGCAGTGCAAAAAGTATGGGACTATTGTGGCTACTTCTTCCACTGAGGCGAGTATGTTCTGCATGCTAGCTGATGTACTCAAGTTCTTTGGATTCGGAACAAGGGTGGATTATGGTTTTCTACTTCATGAATACCAAAATCTTCATCGACAAAGAGCAACAAATATTGCATTGTGAAGAACCCTGTCTTTCATCAATTGACCAAGCATATCGAGATTCAGCATCACTTTATATGAGATGCCAATGAGAAGAACTTGATTCAAGTGCTTGAAGATCCACACGATGAAATGTGGCTGTTTTATGACTAAGCATTTGATGGACCAAGATTTGCATATCTGGTGGTCCATTATTGGGGATGGTGAATCCCTCTATTCGTGAATTGAGGGAGTATATGCTAGGGGAGGGCTTGTTGTAGTATAAATTGTATATTCTATCTTTCTTGCAGGTAGATATGGTGTTTTGTGGGGATATAATTTTCTTGTGATTTGCAATGTAGTCAATACTGTGCTAGTTGTACATTATCCGGCTGACAGGGTTGGTTTCTGCTGATCGTTCTAGGGTTTCTGATTGGTAAGTTATCCTTCTGCTGGACGATGGGTTTCTGCTAGTTGTACTTTGTTTTAATGGTTCTGTGGTAGTTATCTTTCATGCTGGACGATTTGGTTCTGGGTGTACTACTGGTTCTGCTGTAGTTATCTTTCCTGTGGAGATTGGGTTTTCTGATGGTGTACTTGGTTCTGCTGGTAGTTAACTTCCTGCTGGATGAATGGTTTTCTGCTGGTTGTACGAAGTTCTGCTGGTAGTTAATGTTCCTGATGGAATTTCTTTGTTCCTGCTGGTAGTATGGACTATGATGCTGGTTCCGTGTATATGAATGGTACGCATACTTCTGTTGGTAGGATTCATTTCTGTGTAGGGTGTTTGTTCCTGCTGTCTACAATGGGGATTTTCTGGCTGTTGGATGGGACTCTTTCTGCTGCCATAGTCACTTGGTTTTCTGCTGGTAGTATCCCCTCCTGTGGTGGGAACAATGTATCTGCTGCCTGAAGAGTGTGCTGGTCATATAATTCTGTTTTGACTTTTGTTTATGCTGTTTTTAAGACTGGTTAACTGCTGGATGACTTTATTCCCTGCTGGGTCGAAAAATAGGTATTTGAATAGTTTTTCGTTTTAAATTTCTACTATATGATGTTTGGCGGTCACCACTTGTCTGACCAGGCGGCGTACAAGTTGATTTTCACTCAATTACTTCATCTTTCACAGGTAAAATTGTTTACAAATCAAATTAAATGTTAATTTTCACAATGGTCACAATTAACCTAATTAATACAAATCAATTTTTCATTTTTTCCACACGCACACATAACCAAAATATCTTGGCCCCTGTATACTTGTTTCTTCAACCTTCTTTCAGATAAATCACCAATGGCGGCCCTCCAGCACAAAGATGATCACAACAGAATCGCTTACTTGGGGAGGGAAAGAGGTTCCGAGGACTTACAGTTTTCCTCAGGCTACTGGGACCACTCTCCATTAAGTTCGCACTAAACACATGACCCTCCGGTCTGTTGACTCATTGGTCAAAACAATTTTGGGCAACAGCTACTGTTCGCCCAAATGTGTGGGTTCTCTATGGACATAGTTGCAACTATTGACGGCCGTGAGGTGGTCGTGACTGAGTCGCTCATTAGGGCTCAGTTACAACTTGATGATGCCAATGGCATCTTTGACATGCAAATTGATGAAATTTTTGCGGGTATGGGGGCTATTGGGTATCCACAGTCGAAACCCTTACTTTTCTTAAGCCACCATTTCTCTCCTCAAGGGAGAATTTCTGGTGCATACAATTTTGCTTTGTCTGAAGCCCTATGGCTGGAACGTTGGAAAATTTCCAAGTTCCATTGCCACAGCCCTTGTTTGCTTATCGACTGGTAGGGTATACAAATTTTTCTCGATTTATTTTGGAAGGGATGATTGCGAATGTTAAGACTAAAAAGAATAAATTTTTAATGTACCCAAGGTTTTTACAAATGCTTGTGGCCATCGAGACAGATGAACCGAACCCCTAGACCCACTGCTGCTTTTTACTCGGAAACGTTTTTCTAATATTGAGATAAAATGGTTGCTTGGTCCGAAATCTGCTGCGTGTGAGGAAATACCTTTGACACCACCCATGCTTGCCATTGCTGCTGCTGGCGATGCTGCTGATGAGCAAAATGTTGCTGCCAATGAAGCTGCTGGTAGTACAGCTGAGGCACACCCAGCACCTCACTCTCCTCCGTTTTCCCCTGTTAGGAATTTCAAAACAGGAGAGGAGCCTTGAGACAGAATGGGGTAGTCCCTAAACCATGTCTCATCCTGGTACTGACTGGAGACATGGCCTTCTGTTCCACCCAACCTAGACACCTACCCCGACTGCACAGACTTTGAGTTTTGAGGAGCATTAGTGTTTGGCACTGTCCCTAACCCGCTGGATTATGTGGACCCTGATACTATTGACCCAATCATTTTTGGCCCACCACCCCGTCCCTATGATTTTGTTGACCCTGCTCTTGAGGAACCCGTTATCTTTGGTCCCCTACCTAGGCCTGCCAACTATATTGAGCCTGAGGACATTGATAATCTCATTTCCATGGAAGATGATACCACTCTTGGTGGATTCCATGAGGAGACACATGTTGGGCCTGATGATGGCTTACAACCACAGCCGATGTGTTGGTAGGGCAGAGGTACCGGCACTTCTAACAAGTTTATCTGCAATGGTTTGACAGGTGTATGGGGACGGATTAGACTTATTGGAAACTGAGGTTGGGAATCCACAAAGAAAATAATGGGGGAGCATTTTGGACCCTTGTATCCCGCGTAATGAAGTTAGAGCGAACGGTTAAACAATTGAGGTCAGCACGGTTGGTGGGTGATGCTCCTGCCACAGAAAGGGATGTGGATATTCATGTTGCGGTTGACCTTGAAGGATTATCTCGATTGGGCTATCTGAAGCTCTGGTCACGATCAAGATAATGTTTCCTCTGAGGTTTTAGAGGATCGCGAGGAGGTGGGAGGTTCCTCTTAGGCGTAGAGGTCGAGTTTATCGACGAGCAAGGATCGAGTTCTTTACTCCGGCTTTTGCGCAGTTCTGGCTCCTAGTTCTACTGATGTTTCTTCCCTCACAAAGCGGATATCTCTGAATCCGTGGTCCGTCCTTTGGTGCTGATTAAGGGAGAGGCTCCCATGCCTGGATTTGGAGATCCCTGCTGTGTTTCTGCGAGGATGCACAGGACAGGCAAAGCCTCGAAGAAGAACAGGTAAGTGCGGCTGTTGGTCCAGCAGTTACAGGCTGAGGGTTTGGCTCCAGGCAGTCGTGCCTCTTGTTTTGAGCAGCGTGCGAAGGAATTGATGAATAATCTTGCTGCCGTAGTCAGACACGGAATGTTGACTTTGATATGCAAGTTGGTACAAAATCCCTGCATTGGCACATGTAAAAAAGAGTTGTTGGGAGCTGATGTCAATGAAGACATCTTTTTTGAGCGCATGATGCCATTAAGGAAGGAAGAAGCGAGCCTTGGCAGGATTTACGCTTTAGAGCGGCTCAAGGGGATCGCCGCTTAATTGCACTCTGAAGTCACCAAATGATTGGTACCTTGGTTAAATATTCAGTTGGTGTGAAGCTCATAATGGTAACTATCACTATGAAGCTGTCAAGGCTAAGGTCGAAACACAGTTGATTGAGAATACGATAATATCTGCTGATGTCTTGAAAAAGGATAGTTTGTTGAGTGCTAAGTATAATCTATTTCGACCCACAACTGCTATTACTGGAGCATCCGTCTAAACGACCACGGGTTGATCGCGATTCTTCGCTGCTTTCTACTGTTCTGCTGCTACCACACAACCTGCTGGTGATCATGATTCGGCTGGTGGTTGTTGTATTCTTCCTGCTCCGGGATCGGCTACTCCGATGCTGGTTCTGCGGTTCCTGATACTGCTGGTGGTCCTTCTTGTTACTACTGGTACTGCTTCTACTGTTCCCACTTTCAGGCAGCAATGGATTCTGATTGCTTCAATCTTAAGCTTGGAATGTCACATAATTTGCAATTTCTGACGATCTTCTTCCCGTCACCGGTCTCTACTGATCTCAACCAATTGGATGTTCTGTTTGGAACCCACACCAGGAGGTTTGAATGCATTTTTCTTGGATAGTGATGAGGCGAGCAGATAGGTCTGTCTGCGTTTGCTGCTGATCCGGACTCGGATGATGAAGTACGAGCTGAAGAAGGCTCTTTATGCGGTCGTTTTATTATTGTTTCTGGTGTCTGGTGTTGTGTTTGTGACATAATTCCCAGATGATGAGATTGTTGATCCAAGGGTAAAGGTTGAACCATTTTGAATCTGCTCTTCTGCCTCCTCGGTCCTCTTGTAACATCGTGGGGTGCGAAGTGATTCCTCTTTGTGGGATGCGACAGTTGAAGGTATTCCTCGTTTGAGAGTGAGAGTGAGATGTTATAGAGGATTTATATTCCCCTATTCCGTATGGAGCATTTAAAGATTGGGAGATTGTGCGTTTGCCCGTTCGTAAACACTATTATCATGTGTATTTTCAGGATAATCGACGGGCACTAGAACTTTTTCTATCTGAAAGGAGTTCTACAGCATGTCGACGTGTGGGTTCTTCTACTTTACGTCGACGGATGAATCGGTATTTTTCGTCTGAACCCAGTTGTGGAGGTTGGTTTGGGTCTCTGGAGGATGTCAATTCTGTTGTGCAGTCCCTTCATTCTGATGATGTGGTAAGATTTTTGGAGACACAAGATGAATGGGTTGTGAGCATGCTGGATAGTTGTAATCCCAGGAGCTTGTTCATGTCTGGGACGTAATCCAAAGGGTAAATGTGTTTATGTTTGTGGAAACTGTCTTTCCTTTCGGGTACTACTACTTGACGTTGGTACGCCCATCTGGCTCACAGTTCCACCCTCTTTCTGTGGGGTTGTGTGTTGCTGGGTGTGTTATTAAGACAGTGCTAGGCAGGATGACGGAGAATCTATGAGTGTCTGGCATTGCGTCTCTGTTTGTTTGTTGTCTGGTTTGTGTTTGTTTGCCATATTTAAAATTTATATATTATAGATATATTTCATAGTTTTTTTTGTTAAGATATAGGTGTGTGTGGGTGTGGGTGTGTGGGGGTGGGTGGGTGTGTGGGGTAGTCGTAGTGGTCTTTTAACGTGTGGAGTCCTGGTGGGTGGTTGTGGGGTGAAGTGTCATGGGGGGGAGGGCGGGCTCTGCTCGACAAATGTTTTTCAGCCACCAATGGCTAACAGCCAAGAAAGATTATGGCTCCCATTGCAAACGGCTTTGGTGTGTAACTCAAATCCGTTGATAGCTGTAAGGGTTTGCTAAAAATCCTATGGCCTTCACTCACCATGTTCCTGTAACAAAGAGTGGCTAGTCCAAGAGGGTACGGCTCTTGGTAAAGACCTTCTCAAATCCGTTGATGGTTGACCTGGCTTACCCATATATGGAATGGGTTATCACTTTCCATATTCTATGGTGCAAAGTGGCTAGGTCCATACCAAACGGCTTCATGGTATATAGGACTTCTCAAATTCGGTGATTAGATGGACTCTATTTAGCTCAATATTGTATGGTTATCGGACTCCACCATTGTTTCATGTACAAGAGTTGACTTGGGTTATCAAAATCCACAATGGATATTTTACTTTCTAGGTGCCATGGAATGACTAGCCCTGAGCAAAACGGCTACAGGTAAGGGCTTATCAAATCGTTGATGGTTGTTCTGGTTTGCCAAAAACCAAATGGTATTCTACTACATTGTTTCATTTACTGAGAGTGAAGTGGTTCTCAGTTGACCATGGACCTACACCTTTCTGGTGGCACAAAGAACTGACTGACTCCCAGAGTTAATGGCTAACTGGTAAGGAGACATCAAATCATTTACATTTTTCAATGATTCACCTCTCACAGGAGTTAACACGCTGGAAGTGATGAGTAATAGACTGTAATTTTATGTTTTGATGTACATAACTTTGTACCATGTTGCTGTTGACTCAAAGACTGGAAGTTGCTGCTTAGAGATGTTGCTGCCTCATTTGATTCTGCTGTTCATCGAGTTCATGCTGTTTCCTTTGATGCTGCTGTGGCTTCTATAGTTTCTGCTGCTTGTTGTGCTGACTGCGTTATTTGTTCCTGTGCTCCTTCAATCCTCTAGCCTCAGAAGATTATCTAGAAATTGGAAAATTAACAGAGTCAACACCAAGTTAGGGGGAGGATTGTTGGGGCACAAAACTACAAACGGACTTAAGTGTCGTTTTCTGCATGATAGGCATTAAGTCGGTTCCTGCTGTAGTTCAAGTAGATGTCATGCTGATTATGTTTCTGCTGGTTCATTGTTCTGTTCCTGCTGACAGAGATTGAATTCTGTGATTAGATGCAATTAAAGGTAATTAAGGAATTATAGTTCTTGTTCTAGTTATTATCTCATTAAAAAATAGGAATGAGATAAATTAGGAAGAGATTGATATTGATGTTTATCTCTTACGAGATTTGTTTTCTTGTTGACCAATTTAGGGTTTCTATCTATAAAAGACCTTGAGCATTAGGATGGAACCGATTGTAAAACGCACATAATCTACTTTATTATCATCAATAGAATAGATAAATTGAGGTCGTTGTTCATATTGTGTTTCTTCTTTATTGAATTGTTTAGTTTCCGCCTACAAACATTTGCTTGAGCTCTCTCGTATGTGCCATTGATTACACCAAGTAAATATACATTCACAAAAGGCTAGAAGAATCTATCTGTTCTAGATACTAAAAAATTGATAAAATCATTATTCCAATCCTCTTGGAATTATGCACAAGGTCTTACATGTATTCGTTATATTAAAGGCCCTATGAAAGAAATAAAATCTCTTTTTTACACCGCGGTGCCTGCTTTAAACCATATAGAGATTTGTTTAACCTGCAACCAAGTTCTCTTTTACTTTTTGTTCAAAACCTTCTGGTTGAAGCATGTAAATTTTTTTCTTCAAGATTTCCATGAAAAAATGTAGTTTTCACATCTAGTTTCTCTAGATGTAAATCATATGTAGCACACATTGCCAAAACCACTCGAATTGTTGTCATTCGAACCACACGAGAAAAAATTTCAATGAAGTCGATTCCTTCTTTCTGAGCATATCCTTTAACCACGGAATCTGCACGATACGGCTCCTTTTGATCATATCCGTTTCTCTTGTTCTTTTTCACCTATTTGTGGCCAATGGGTTTTTTCTTCTGGCGTGGCCACCAGTTCCTCAGTTTTATTCGTATGAATGGCTTAAATTTCTTCTTGCGTTGCTTCCTTCCAGAATGACGCATCTGGATTATTCATTGCTTCTTGAAGATTTGACGGCTCTCCTTCCTCTGTAAGAAGACAATATGCAACGTTGCTCTCCATAACATAATTTGAGTGCCACCTAGGATATTTCTTTTACGATTAAGAGTACGGGTTGCTGGAGCTTGATACTTATTTATCGCATTCACTCGTGGCTGATGGTGCAGCTTCAAAAAGAATCATTTCGACTGAAAGTCTTTTTCCACTGTACTGAATGTAGTTCCCTTGATTAGTGGATATAACATTCTTTTTTTTCTGAATTTTGTCTTCTTAATAGACTACACTCTGTGACGACTACTTGATGGGCAGTGGGGGCCCACAAGCAATTCCTGTTTAATCTATCATCTTACACAGTACAAGTATTTCTAGAGGTGGATACATCCTAATAAAAAAATTATGTAGTTTCTTGGGTATTGTACATTACGTACAATTCAAAATATTAAAATGAAGGTTGAATAGTTTACGCTTGACCTCCACATTTTATTTGGATTTATTGATTAACCTAAGGCTTCGGTGTCATGAGCTTAGGGCAATAATATTGTTTTCCATGATAATTGTACATGCATGCAATTATTACAAACTACGGGTGTATAACAACGTAACCCACTATTGAACTTGTATTCAAACTACTTTACTTAAACCTATGAATTTCACTCAACCTTTGTGTTGACTTTTTAGCATGCTTATCTCATGTAATTAAGCAACTTAAGGCACGGAGTGGCACGGACTTGAAGATGGCTAAACTGTTATCATTCAAACTATATGTTTTCATGTAGATTTTAGGACCTTTGTTTATAAAAACTTTGATGAAATAATAAATGATAACTTATCTTTTAAAAACGTCTCTTTTGAGTCATTTTCTATGATTACGACTGTTGTACTATGAAATAATACCCCAGATTAGCTTTCACTGCTATATGTAAAAATGGGGGTGTTATATTGCCACACATCAGAGTGAACCAATTCTAGAACAGAAATACTTCTAGAATTTAATGTCTTGAATTTTAAGCGATGCTACTTGCTCATAACACAATGCTCACATAAAGGTAAAGAAACCTTTGTGAGGCTAGGAAGTAGCTTCCTTTCTACAAGAATCTTCATTTCTTGTTTTGATATATGTCCAAGCTTCTGGTGCCTTGTTACTACAACTCTATGACTTAGACTATGTGAAGCAACCGATGCTTCTGCGTCCTCTATTATCTTTCCCTTCAGCCGGTATAAGTTTGTAGCCACCTTTTCTCCTCTCATAAGTACATGTGCGCCTTTTATAATTTTCATGATCTTGTTTTGTATTTTCCACCTTACAACCAAGATCATCCAATTGTCCCAAAGATAATAAGTTCTTTTTCAAGCCCTCCACGTGTCGCATATCCCGAATACTACAAACCGTACCATCATGCATCTTTACCATGATACTTCCAATTCCAATGATCTTTAATTCATGATCATTACAACTGTACACAGATCCGCCTCCAGAGATTGGTTTATATTGATGAAACCATTCTCTTCTTGCGGTCATATAAAAGTAGCTCCCGTATCGAACAACCATATAGCTGCAAATCTCTTTCTGCCTTCATTTGCAACCGCTGCTTCACAACACAGAGTGTTACCATGATCAGAAGTGCTAGTGTTATTTCCCTGAGGATTAGAGGTATTTGAACCCTAAAAATCTTTCTTAATGTAACCCGGCTTGCTACATTTGAAGCATTTATAATTAATCTTCTTCTTTCCTGTTTTAGATTTACCATGATTGTGACTCCCACTAGAGCCAGGTTCTATTGACCTCCCTCTTATCACCACCAAGGCCTCCACCTGTCTTGAACTGGTTTGCCTGTCCTCCCTATTGTTGCACCTATTTTCTTCCTTCAAAATGGCGGCTGCAACATCATCGAAGACTAGATAGTCTGCAAGAACATTATTGGTTAAGTTGATGATGACCTGGTCATATAAGTCAGGTAAACTTTAAAGTAGAATTTTAGCACGTTCTTGTGGCTCTATTTTACAATCCAAAGAAGTCAGTTGAGAAAATGAAGTATTGAGATTATTAACGGGCTAAGTCACTGAAGGAGATTCCATCATGCGGAGAGCATAACGTTTCCTCTTAAGAAATTTTTTATTGTGGAGCGATTTTGCCTCGTACAATCAAGCAAGATGATCCCAAATATCCTTTGCAGTCTTCTTTTCCTCCATGCTCGACAAAACTCCATCTGCTAGTGCCAAATGAAGATTTGTTACAGCATTTTTGTCCATCTCGGCCCATTTACTGTCATTTGTGACCTCAACTGGTCTTTCACCAATGGCCGCTAAAATTTATCCTTTGTAAGGATAGCCTTCATCTTTAATTTCCACAACGAGAAATTATTCCCATTGAATTTTTCGATTTCAAATTTCGCCGCTATTTCTACAATCACAATCTACTTTTTGACAAAATTATTATTTCCTAATAATAGTAACAAACACCTTTTGAGTGAGTATAATCTTATTTATCTCTTGATGCGGAGGGTCCACTTATTAGTGACAACCACAGAGCATACGATAAATAATTGTACACTGATGTAGAGTTTTAACACACGTAAAAATATATATAAAATATAATTCTAAGAGTAGTTAAGAAGATTACCAAGTTACCCTTGATAAAATTCACTCTCAAAAATATATATAATTTAATATAAAATACGTATATCAAACCGGGTAAGTATGATCACCCGGGTCGTTTTCCCCAATGACTAGTGCAATTGAAACCACGTTTTAAGTTCGGATTCTGATTTGAATAAGCAAGTTGATGATTTGTTAATCTAGAAAAAATTATACTAAAGGGAGAAAATGATAAGACACTTAATAAAAATAAAAGCCTTAATTTTTACTTTTTAATTAAAGTCTAATTAAACTAATTAAAAATTAAACCTAATTACTAATTAAAACTATTAAACTTAATTAAAACTTAACTAAGGACTAATGGTGCAAATACCTAACAAACTAACGGAGGGACTAATCTGAAAAGCAATAAAAATCGAAAAGTTACACTTTCTACCCTAAGAATCTATCCCGACAACAAACTAAGACCCGAATTAAGGTGAAATTTGAAAAGTGCTTAAAATGAAAAACTCAAAGAAGCAAAGTTGTAAAAGAAGCTAGTGGGAACAAAATTAATAAAAACTTCAAGGACTGAAAATCTCAAATAAGCTCAATAAGAGCTTATTTCTAAACTGATTACAGAAAGTGAGGTTTTGAGCTTATTTTCACTTAAACAGCCATAAAATACTCAAATTAAGCTTAAATCTAAAAAGGAGAAGTGATCTAGAAAGCTTATGATGTGCTTAATCTAAAAATGCAAAGAAAACTAAGCTAGAGGAACTCTTAATCTACCGAAATTAAGCATGAAACAGGCAAACTCAGGAAATAAGCAAGGAAACACATACTACAAATAAGCTAGAGAACTAAATAAGCTAAACTAGACTTTGAAACTTTAAGGACTTATCAAACTACTTATTATCCATCTAAATGAGCTATAAAATCCAGACTTAAAAGCTGAATTATCAAATTTAAATCCTAAAAATTCTAAGTACTGTTTTTGGATTTTTCAGGTTTTTTGAGACTTTTGACAGCTGAATTAAACTAAGTAAATGAGCTAGAAATTTCAAATTAAGACTTAAACCAAATTAAGCTATATTAAAACTAAAATCCTACTGAATTTTATAAGCTAAATCTTAAAATTACTGTTCTAAATTAAGCTGAGAACACAGCAGTACTAACTGAGGTTAGTACTGGTAGTGTGAAAATTCAGCAGTACTTTTGAAAGTACTGCTGATGCAATTTGATTTTTTTTTTGAAAATAAGCAATGAAATAAGCTAAATAATGAAAACTAAAACTAAATTCCTAATAAGCTAAAGCTAAACTTAATCCTACTGAAATTAAAGCTAACAGTACTAACTTGTGAAGGCAGTACTAACTTTTTAGTTAGTACTGGTAGTGTAAAGGTTCAGCAGTACTAACTTATGTTAGTACTGCTAGTGCAATTTTGAGACTGCACTAAACCAAACACCCCTTTACCATTTTGACAGGATTTAGAAAAGCTTTTTAAGAGAAATTTGATGCACAAAAACTAATACCAGATAAAAACTAGCTTAAAACAAACTTAATAATCATGATTAAACAACTGAATAAGCCTTAATCTAAGATCTAAACTATTTAAACTAATATTTTTGGATTTTATGAGTTTTTATGACAGAAATTTGTAACAAATGATCTATAACTATTTAAGCAAAAACAGATGAGGACATATAACTAATAAGCAATATAAGAGATACTTTAAACATTAATAAGCAAAGAGAGAATAAGCAAATAAGCATATAAACTATAACTAAGCAATTTAAAACTGAAATTAGAGAAAAATGAAAAGAGAAACTTACTTAAACCTTTAGCTAAACAAAAGGTACCAATTAAGGCAGCTACAAGCTCTCTAGCTTAGTAATAAGCTAGAGTAAAAGTCCTTGGGATCTCTTCCAAGTTAAGATCCCCTTCCAAAAGCTTAGATCCAATAAGATCCATAATAGAATTAACTGATTTAAGGTTTAAGTAAGATTAATTCTGAATTCAAACAGCTCTATTTCAGCTTATAGACTGAAAGAGCTTAATATGAGCTTATTAGCTTATTGAGACAATATGACTTAAAATGAGAGTTTAGAAAACAAGATTTAGAGTACTAAAAACTGAATTTCATTAATTGAAAACTGAATTACATTACTAGAAAAGGAGATTACAAAAACATTTAAGTAAAATTACGAAATTAAGCTAAAATTTACTAAAAAGAAAGATAAAAAGAAAACTAAAAACTAGATAAAAACGTAAAAGCTAGATGGTGTGTGTGTGAGAAGTGAGGTCTTTTTATAGTGCCCAGCTGAAGCTTCTAGGACCTCTAGCCTTGCTCACCAAACTTTTAATCCTGGCCAATCATTTCTTCAATCATTTGATCTATATTGTGGGACGTTGGATCATTTTGTGGACACCTGAGGATTGCCAGGCTGGCATTCTTTGATGTGACGTTTGTGTTAGTTTTGTGAGTGAGTTTAGCACAAAACCCACCATTATTTGTGCTTCTTTCTTTGATTACGTGGCCTTTGAGCTTGAGCTAGGATAAGTATCCCCTTGATTAGACTAATTTGTCCTTGCATTTGTGCTTGAGCTTCCTTGAATTGACCAACGCACCCTCTAATTTTGATTTGCCCCTTGTTTTACCATGGGGGTGAAATGAAGAAGACGGGTGAATAGTAAATGTGTTTCCCGCCCCTTCTTCGACAGTTAAAACTGTTGTAGTTTGGAAGGTTAACACTTTTGGCCCCTCTCTTTCTTTTCCTCTTTTCAAGTTATAAATAACTTTCGGGATATGCAAGAATGGTCCTTGTGGATTGCTAAAGGACTTGGGCTTTGGCTTCGGCCTTGTACTCTTCTGATTCTCGTGTCCGGGCTTGCTTGTTTTTGACTGTTTTCTTGTGATTTTTGACTTATCCATACCTGCACACACAAAACACAAATACAAGCATATTTTTGCCATTTTTGGTCTGTTTTGGGTTTATTTGGGTTATTTTTAGGTATAAACGGATATGTGTATTTTACACTTATCAGTAAGTTTAGAGATTCCTTGTTGTTTACAATACCAGTCTATAAATGTCGCCATATCCCTAGTTTGAGCAAGTAGAGAGTTCTCCTGTGGAGGCGCATATGTCAACTTCAGAGCAGAGGCCCAGTTATTTGTTGGCATAGACAGATCAGATGAGGGAATAGTCCAAGCAGGTTCTGGTGTGGCCGGTCTGTCTTCAGTGAGAGGTTTCCACCAGCTCTGCCTCAAGTTGACTGTAGGAATGTGATCACGTCCTACCTCATCACCACTAGAATATGCTTGTTCATCTGTAGTGGTTTCATCATCTATATAAAGGTCATCAGGGATCGTTGTGATTGAGGGCTTGACCCGGGTGTCAGTTGTTATCCAAGCAGAGTATTCAGCTAAAGCAGCTGTCTTTGATGAACTTGGAGCCGCGGTGCTTGTTGACTGATCTCCCTGATGAGTGGATGAGGACGGAGGAGGTGGAGGAGGAGCTTGAGCAGAATCGGAGGCTCTGGTTGTGCCAGAGGCCCCTGAAGCGCTTGACGGTGGTGGAGGAGGAGGAGGTGGTGACTGTAGAGGCCCAGGTGAAGTATTTGGAGAATCTTGCTTACCTTTCTTCTTAGTTTCCTCCTAAGCCTTATCTACATCAAAGTCCTCAACTTCATCACGATGGATAGAGTCATGCAGTGCTTCATATGCTACTCGGTGGTGAGCATGTCCCTTTTCATAGTTCTCCTCCAACATGCGTTGGAGCAGAATTTCCTTCATGTCAGACGTAGGAGATCTTTGAAGCGAGCACGAAGAGGAGCTCTCATTGCATGCTTGACTGATGAGATAACCACCTGCTTAACTGATTCCTTAATCTTTCAGTCAATCTCCTATGATTCAATAAACTTCACCGTCTGCTTTCTGATCACTTTGGGCCAGTCCATAGTTTCCACCTTATGGATTCGGTTCCCTTGCTTGTCTATCCTTGTCTCTAGGGCTTGATTTTCCTCCGCTAAGTTTGCTATGTGTTGTTCGAGTTCGCCCATGCGCTTAATGAGAATGGAATCTGATGAACCTTGTTGAGGTTGAGGTGGTAGTGGAAGAGCTGTTGTTGTTGTTGTTGTTGGTGCTGTAGTTGTGGTTGTGGTGGTTGGTAGAGGCCAATGAACATTAGGTGAATCAGGTATAGTCATGAGATCGATCACCGGGGATGTCATAGGAGGGATGATAGAGGTGTCTTGCTGAATAGTGACAGACACCATTGATTCAGCTTCGGTGTCTGCCGTTGTCTTCTCATCGTCAGCCTCAGACGGTTTGTCATTCAAGAATTGATCTCCAAAGCTAAAGTCCTTGGCGAGATGTTGTAGAGAAGACAATGTCCCTGTAGAGCTGACAGGTTCTTCTGGTATCACCTGTTCATCAACTGTTAGCTTTAGATTCTCCTGTACATCAGGGTATGCCGTGGCCGTAAACCCTTCATCCATATGCTCAGGTTGTGGTTGACTGGAGGGATCAGTGATCTCAACATCCGAGTGTTCAAGGTTTGGTCCAGCGAGAACACAAGGAGTTGGTAACGGTAGGGATTCAGCAACATCATCAGGGTTTGGTCCAGCCTGGCCTTCATCTCGTGTACCAGGGTCTGATCCAGCCTGGCCTTCATCTTGAGCCCCACTTCTAACCACTGATGGCATTTCTTCATCAGACTCCGTATCACTGCCATATAATCCAAGTTCGGCATATAAGGAAGTAGAGTCTTCACGGCCTGCTGTTGCAGTTGGAATGTGAGAACGTCTCTGAAGTATGTATTGTTCAGCTGAGCTCTTCTTCTTTGGAGTTTGAAGGTTGAGAAGAACTTGGGCCGCTTGTTCCTCGCCTACTTTCTCTTTCCCCTTCCCTGGCACCTCTGGTAGTGGTTGAAATTTCCCAGTGTCAGTTTCCCTGAATACCACAGGAGGGAGAGGACCCCTTTGAGTCGGGTATGCATCTGTTAAGCTTTCTTCTAGAACCTTTTGCAGTATTGCCTCCTCTGTGTCTTCAAGGCTGGGTTTAGCAGCAGGAACCCCTTCATCAACGAATTCATCTACCAGCTGCTTAGAACTCTTAACAGTTCTCTTCTTAACCACTTTCCCTGCCTTAGCACGTTTGGCAAGTGGTTGGGCCTCAGACGATTCTGACACAGGTTTGCGCTTCTTCTCCTTAGGTTTGGCCGGTGTCTGTTTAGACTTCTTGGCTTTAGTTTTAGAAACGGTTGGTTGCTCGGTTGCCTTTGGTTTTGCTTGTTTGGTGCATAAGGATAAACTACCAGTGGATTTGAAAGGTACCGGACCAACGGGACTTGACTTCCGAGAAAATCTTTATCGGGAGTTGAAAAGTACGACTTGTTCACCAATATTGAAGATTCGGTCTTTATCTTGGAATCTGCAGCTTCTTTGCTTCTCCTTGTAGATTAACGAATATCTCGTAAGCTTGATCAAGAAGCTCGCTAAAGTTCATGAGCTGAAGCTTTCGATGATCGCCACAACGACCCGGTCTTTAAATCGAAGTTGGCATGCTTTGAGAGCCCAATATGCCTTAGTGGTTCTAACTCAAACTGGTAAGTACACGCTTTTCATAGACTAACTTGTACGAAGTACATCCTATTCGGATCTATAAGCGGATGTCTGAAAGCCCAATAATGCATCATCTATTTTGTCGACCATGAACACGTTTCTCCGATCCGTTCTCTCCAAAATTCCTTTTGAACATCGATTGTAACATCAACTTTACCACCATCGTTTTGAGGATGGTAAAGGAGTCGAAAGACGATGGGTGACACCATATTAGAACATAACTTTATAAATTTTTTTCGTTACAAAAATGGTCCCACGATCGCTTATGAATGCTCTCGAGCACCGAATCGGAGAAAGGGATTTTAAGAACTTAATAACTACCCTAAAGCATCGTTGGTAGGGAGCGCTTTCGCTATCACCCACTTGAAAGAAAATCGACAGCTACTAGAATAATTTGTCTACCCCTAATGACGGAAAAGGTCCCATAAAAAATCGATACCCCCTAAATCATAAGAACACATTAAGTGGATTTTCATATAAATGTTTTTGTTGGTGATCAATTTTTGGAATTAGGACAAACGACTCAAGGAATCGATGTAAACCACATGCTCATACTCAAAGACTCAAAGATATCAAGAAAGCTAAATACTTAAAGCTTCCGCACCTCTGAAATCAAAGTCTTCTTCAAAATGTTAAAGATATGAAGAATTGAAGAAGAAAGAACATAAAAGCTTTCAAGATTACAACAAGTTTGAGCATGTCGGTCCAAAGTTCAGCAAATGGCAAATTAAAGTAAAGACCACATGAAGTTCATGGAATCAAAGATCAGAATCAAGTTATCAAGTCATGATGAAACAAGCTCTGAAGATTAAAGTCAAAGTGAAGATTGCTACAGCAAGCACAGAATATCAAGGGAAGATTACAAGGACTACGAGCTGAAGAAATCTACATTGAATGCTACGACTCAATTTTTGCAAATCAAGAGTGACCTCCCTTAGGGGGAGATTGTTAGAAACAAAGAAGTCTCGGTCACTAGTAGTTATTTAGCATTTACTAGCTCGTTAATTAATGATGTTTAATGTAATCGGGCCGACAAAGAAAAAGCCCGAAAAGCCCATCCAAAGGCCCATATGGCCGGCCCCTTTGAGGGTTATAAATACCCTTCACATGTCAAGGTTTAGGGTATGTGATGATCTCTGTAAACACAAAACTCATATCTCTTGTAAGTTTAATCATCCTTCATTATTTTTCTTTCTAGTTTTTCTCTTGATCTTTAAACCTTAATCTTTCTTGTGAGATGAATAATTATTGGAACCATTATGGCATCATAATGGGTAGGGATTGGTTGGCGAGATACCAGGCTGTTATTGTTTGTGACGAAAGGATCGTTCATGTTTTATTCAAAAATGAAACGTTGATTATTTGTGATGATGGAAGCAACCGAGGAAACGAGACTCGTTTGAACATCATCTCGTGCACTAAAACGCAGAAGTACATGCTAAAAGGATGTCCTATCTTTTTTGGCACATGTTACTATAAAGGAGATTGAAGACAAGTCGAAGAAGAAGCGACTTGAGGACGTACCGATCGTTCGAGGTTTTTCCTGAAGTATTTCATGAGGACTTGCCGGGTCTCCCTCCTTTAAAAAAAAAATTTGGCTTATTTTTATAAAACAATCATTCGGCTGATTCTTTTAGAATTTTTTTTTCGGGATATGTTTTTTTTAAAAAGGGAAAGAAATCTATATTTTTGGGAAGTGAATATTTGTTTCCTAAAATCAAGGGATTTGATTTTATCCTCCTACATGAAATATTTACTAGATTTATTTCAACAATTAATTATTGTTTTACGGTTTCTTCTTGATTTTGTAAAATCCCGCGAAAGATACGATTCTTTTCTCAGTTTTAATCAAGGATTTGTAAAATCCCGTGAACATTAATTGAGTTCATATCTAATACACAATTAATCCACTCAAGTGAACTCGTACCGTTTCTATTCATATCTCTTACAAGATGGCAACAACTGATAAAGAATCAAGACCTCACGCAGCGGCAACATTCATGGCCAATCTGATGCAGACTGGTCCATCTACTGGACAGGGCACCAGTAATGATACTGACTTTCATTCAGATGTACAAACTTATGATAATCACTTCTTTGATAATATGCATCTTCAGGTATCACAAGAGATACACGGGGATGATACAACTAGACTCCGATGTGATTCGGTTATCGATGATCATGATAAAAACAACTTTCTCATATCTCAATACCAATTAGACAAACGTAGTTGGAAAGTGTGCCAACTGATGATGCTTATGTCATTACATGGTGAAAATATCTGTGTATTACTTTTTTAGATGATTTGAGGTCCACAACTGCGGGCCACCATCAAGGACTAATGAGGACAAAGCTTTGCTATGATTCCTGTAAAAGTTGAGCTTGGGAGATACAAAACACAGGTTCAAAATCTAGAACAAAGTAAGGTTAAAAAGGATTTAGAACAACTGGTTTTTGAACGTAACAAACGAAATGCTGACCTTGAAGAACAACTTGTGTCTTTAAAACAACAATTCTTACAACATGCTG
Organism: Tanacetum coccineum; assembly: GCA_026074375.1. Lineage (NCBI taxonomy): Eukaryota > Viridiplantae > Streptophyta > Magnoliopsida > Asterales > Asteraceae > Tanacetum > Tanacetum coccineum. The sequence continues at coordinate 38,068 of BQNB010018090.1, read as the reverse complement.
AGTCAAACAAGTCTATTGAAAAAACAGGGGGGGGGGGGGGGGGGGGGGGGGGGGGAAAGTGAAAGTTTAAAAGCAGATAAAAATGCTATTGTGGATAGTTATCTAGAGGAAATTAGTCTTGGTTGAGAAATTACTAAAAAGGTTGTCAAGGAACTTTGCAATGTATGTTTGTCCTGTTAAATTGTTCCTATGTTATCTAACGACCTACTTTTTCCACACAAGGAATTAAACAAATTTGTCTTAGTCATCGTAATCAATGTATCTCAAATCAGCTAAGCTGTGTTGCCCAGCCTTGTATCTTTGTGACGTAATTGGTAGATCCTGTGACATACCCCCTTTAGGGTCTATGATTAGTGAAGAGACATTCGTTCAAGCTGAAGTTTAGTAGAACTTTAAGATGTTTGAAGGATGAAAGAACCGTTGTGCAAAGTGTCATCTAAGCCTATATTTTGCTAAGTTAAAAAATACTGTTATGATACTTTGTCATCAAAAGCAGTTTGGTTAGTGAACAGGTTTAATGGTTACAGCATAATGAAGTCTGTGTTATATTATTTAACTGTCTTATACATATAAACTTCCTTTGTTCGTACTCGTCCAACAAGAGTCAAGTTTACTACTCAGTTTAATAATTGTTTAAAAGCCTTGTTTTCCAGAGTTGGATATGGTTATTAAAGACAGGAACGACACCCCCCCATAATAACTAATGAGGGAGTGGCATTTTGAACATACAAAAAGTGCTTTGTAGAAGGAAATAATTTCTTTTTATGAAATCGCTGAACAAATGTTAATGGTATACAAGTTTTATTTTTCAAAGAAGTATCTGTATACATGAAAATCTTTGATGAGGCTAGACAAAAAGTTTGATCTTGTGTAACTGATAAGATGAGTTTGGAAATAGAGAATAAAAATTTCCTCTGATCAAAATGAGTGTTTGCTAGCTCTATCTATGTCTAAAGATTTTTGGTTGTTGTGCTTACTTCGATATTGCTGAGGCCCATAAACGATGTCAACCTAGAATCTAATTGGGTTAAGGAACAGCCTGAAATCTGGATACTTGAAGATGAGATTTTAAAGGTTGAAACAAAAACTACTTGTTGAAAATGAAAAAACGATGTTCTTTACATTGAATGTTTTGAAATTCCATTAGGTTTGTATTAAGATTCAAGCATACATGATATATTATATTATTTGTTTGAATTCAACAAGTTAAAAGATCAACTTCAAAGGGAAAGGTGATTTACTCACAAGAAGTTAAAGGCTCAAAATCTAGTAACAGGAAAGAAGTTAGTGCGACTCCAACTGAGTACTCTTGAATTTTAAGCCCTAGATAACTAAATATCATTTAAAAGAGGAAATCACTACTGTTAGGATAAGAATGCTAGCCTTAGGGATGAAAATGTGTCCATTAAGAAGCGTTATCAAGATTTGTATTAGTCTAAGGCAGAAAGTAATAGTAATGTGAGTAGTAGAGCAGCTATCCTTGAGAAACCAAAAGTACTTGATCCTGGCTTGTATGCCATGACGCCCAAGTATATCCACTCCTCAAAAAGAAATACATAGGGAAGCCAATACTCTTTACTAGGAAAGTGAGAGTATCGCTTAGTTACAAAAGACTAAACGGTGTGTAAATATGTACTGAAGCTAGAGTCTAAATCTTATGTGCTAGACGAAGACCCGTAGGAATTTTCCAGCTAGGAGTGGAACGTGAAGAGAGTCGTTAATTTCCCCCCATTATGGAATTTGAATAAAAGGAATGCATGTTGATCCTAGTTTAAGTGTTTAAACGTGATGGATTTATTTTGAAGTCTGGTTTCTGTTTGCAAATAATGTAATGAATGTTGGGTTTTTGGTAATCATAATAAGTGTGGTGTTAAAAATTTGAATTATGTGAATGCTAAAAACCCCAAGGTCAAAAATAATGCGACTATGAAGCAAGTTTGGAAAGCTACTGGCAAAATATTTGCTAGCGTTGGTTCTAAGTAGAAGCCCACAGGAAGAAAATTTACTTTAGGTGATACGTGCCACTTTAACAAGGAATCACCTAAACTTGAGGTAGTACCTTTAGAAAAATCATGAAGCGATAGTACTATGTGAACCTGCTGATACGAATGTCATGTGTACCTTGGTTCTCTAAGAAGCCTCTCACTAGTTACAAATGTAAAGATATAAAACTAAAGGACATTTCCATTGGCATACCCCCTAATACAGAAACAAAGGATGTCAATGATCCTGTGAATGTTTGAGGGGGAGAATTAGTGCTACTAACAGTCTTGTAGGAAATGCTCACAAAGGATTTTTGTACTCATTCTTTCTTCTCACATGAGATGTATCTAATCTAAAATGTGAGAAAAGTTGTTGCTGATTCTGTTGTTGATAGATTTAGAACAGAAACCACTAGCTGCTTCTTCTGACTAGTTGTGATTTGTAGCACTTAGTCTACGATATATTTAATGGTCTTGTTTCAATTTTAATTGAATTTTGTGTGTTATATTAGTATATCTATATCTTTATGATTGAGGAGAGCTTAAATTTATTTTTAAGTCCATTGATGATTCAATACCATACTAAAGTTGCATTACTTTTGATTCGTGGGGAGTAAATGTGACTTAATAAATGGATAAGTTAATGATTCAGTTGTTTTTTGTGATAGCTTGAACTTTGCAGGTGCAAAACACTTTTGAATATCGATGCACATGTGTAGGGGAACAAAGATTATTATATTCATAAATTTTCAAGATACAATAACTTTGTGCTTATACACAATGTATCTTGATAATCTTTAAAGAGTGTTTGCTTCATGATCTTTGTTTTAATTATATGTGTTTGGATAGGGGAATTGACCATGGGAATGTATCATCTCATATCCCTCGGGATATCTTTCTAAAATTTGATAGAGCTGTTGAGTGTTGATCTGTTAAACGGTTTTCAGCAGGTTAAGCTTCTCAGTTCCTATCGTTTTTTTTTGTGTTCCTCGTCCCACAAAAAATAATTATAAGACAAGAGAAAAAAAATTAAACCCGAAAGCAGATAGTTGAGAATTAAGGTTCGGTTAAATTACTTATATTCTTTTTCGACACACAAGATCAAACACCCACCACTTAGGCTCTTGATACCAATTGATTTTGACCTAAGTTAGGTAGTCTTCTGCAAAACTTTCGTTGTGTTCAAACGATCATTCTCACATTCAACTGTTTTTTTCATGTTGTTGGGCCATCGACTTACTATTAGTATTAATTTGTATTAAGTGTGTTGATCTTGTTTGCATGTCAGCCTAATGAAGAAATGGTATTAGGTTATGCTGAACACGAATATAAGGTATAGTCAGCAGATGTTAGTAAATCGTTATGACGCACCATTTTCATTTTAGTAGTAGCAATGCTATTAGTGTGTTAGTCTACGGACATTTGGTCTAGAGAACGCAAGCATACGGGAATCTGATACTTTGGTATTGGAGGACTTAAAGGCTTTGAGCTAGAAACCTGTCAAGGAGGTTCCTATAATGAATCTACATGATCACAGGTGTAGTACTTATACTGTAATCATCGATCCTTACGGAATCGGAGGTTATTGCAACTGACAAGATTGAGTATCTTCATTTATACTCGGTCCCTTCAAAATATAAAACACTCAATGTGTTTAAAAAATGTTTTTCTAAGAACACATTAAGTGGATTTTCATATAAATGTTTTTGTTGGTGGATCAATTTTTTTGGAATTAAGACAAATGACTCAGGAATTCGATGTAACCACATGATCATACTCAAAACTTAAAATTATCAAGAAAGCTAATACTTTAAAGCTTTGCACTTCTGAAAATCAAAGTCTTCTTCACATATGATAAAGATTATGGAAGATTTGAAGAAGTATAAGATACTTAAAAGCTTTCAAGATTGGCAAACATGTTTGAGCTGGTCGGTCCAAAAGTTCAGCAATGAAATTTAAAGTAAAAGGTCTACATGCAGTTCATGTGATATCAAAGATAGATTCAAGTTATCAGGTATGATGAAACAAGCTCTGAAGATTAATTAGTCTAAGTGAAGTTTGCTACTGCAAGCACATAATTCATGGAAGATTACACGGATCTACAAGCTGAAGAATTACATTGTATGTACGACTCAATTTTTTGCATATTCAAGGTGATCCTTAGGGGGAGATTGTTAGATACTAAAGAAGTCTCGGGTCATAGTAGTATTTTGCATTTACTAGCTCGGTTAATTAATGATGTTTAATGTAAACGGGGCGACAAAGAAAAAAGCAAAAAAAGTCCATCTAACAGCCTTATGGCCGGCCCCTTGTGGGTTATAAACTACCCTTCACATGTTCAAGGTTTTAGCGTTGTCGATGATCTCTTGTAGTTTTTTTAAACACAAAACCATTTATCTGTAAGTTTAATCATCCTTCTTATATTTTTTTTATTTTTTCTCTTGATTCTGTAAAACCTTTATCCCTTTCTTGTGAGATAGAATAATATTGGAAACAAGCTATGGCATCCATTAATGGGTATGGATTGGTTGGCGAGATACCAGGCTATCATTGCTTGTGACGAAAGGATCGTTCATGTTTCATTCGGAAATGAAACGTTGATTATTTGTGATGATGGAAGCCAATCGGGGAAACATTGGATCGTTTGAACATCATCTCGTGCACTAAAACATAGAAGTACATGCTTAAATGATGTCCTATCTTTTTGGCACATGTTACTATAAAGGAGATTAAAGACAAGTCAAAGAAGATAGCGCTTGAGGTCGTACACGATTGTGCGAGGTTTTTCTAAAGTATTTCATGAGGACTTGCCGGGTCTCCCTCCAATCGTAAGTGAAATTCCAAATCGAATTTGATACTGGTGCTGCCACCTTGTTAGCACAGAACCTTTATCGATGGCCCCTTCTGAAAAAATGAAGGAATTGTCAGACCAACTCCAAGAACTTTCTGACAAGGGCTTCGTAAGACCTAGTTCCTTACCCTGGGGAGCTCCGATCTTGTTTGTCAAGAAGTAGGATGAATCGTTTTGATTGTGCATCGACTACCGAGAGCTGAACAAGCTAACGGTGAAGAATCTTTATTGACTCCTAAGAATCGACGATTTATTTGATCAACTACAAGGATCCAGTGTTTATTCTAAAATAGACTTACGATCAGGTTATCACCAGCTTCGAGTACGAGAAGAAGATATTCTGAAGACGGCATTTAGAACTCGATATGGTCACTATGAGTTCCAAGTTATACCATTTGGCTTGACGAACACACCAACAGTATTTATGGATCTCATGAACCGCGTGTACAAGCCATATTTGGATAAATTAGTGATTGTCTTTATTGACAATATCCTCATTTACTCCAAGAATAAGAAGGAACATGAAGAACATCTTAAGGCAATTCGGGAATTGCTTAAGAAGGGGGAGTTGTACGCTAAATTCTCTAAATGCAAATTTTGGCTTCCCAATGTACAATTTCCCAGCCACGTGATTGATAGTCAAGGCATTCACGTGCATCCCGCCAAGATCGAATCCATAAAAGATTGGGCATCTCCTAAGACACCAATGGAGATTCGTCAATTTTTAGGTCTTGTTGGGTACTACTGAAGATTCATCGAAGGATTTTCGAAGATCGCCAAGTCATTGACCAAGCTTACTCAAAAAGGAGTTAAGTTTGATTAGGGTGGCAAGTCAGAAGCAGCATTTCAACTGATTAAGCAGAATTTGTGTAATGCACCAATTCTGGCTTTACCTAAAGGAAGCGAAGACTTTATCATATATTGCGATGCTTCAATCAAAGGTTTGGGTGCTGTGTTGATGCAAAGAGAGAAGGTGATTGCTTATGTATCACACCAATTGAAAACTCATGAGAAGAACTATACGACTCATGATTTAGAACTTGGTGCAGTGGTGTTTACTCTAAATATTTAGAGGCACTGTCTGTACGGAACCAAGTGTATGGTGTTCACAGATCAAAAGAGTTTACAACACATTCTTGACCAAAAAGAGCTGAACATGAGGCAACGTCATTGGTTAAAGTTGCTCAGTGATTACGATTGTGAGATTCGTTATCACCCAGGAAAGGCAAATATTGTTGCTGGTGCCTTGAGCAGGAAGGAACGAAATAAACCATTAAGAGTTCGAGCCTTAGTCATGACTATTGGCTTGGATCTTCCAAAACAAATCTTGAATGCTTAGACTAAAGCATGGAAGCTAGAGAACATCAAGAACGAAGATGTTGGAGGTATGTTGATTGAAAAATCAAAGAATCCAAAGAAACTTAGAACAGAAAAGTTGGAACCCCGCGCGGATGGAACTCTATGCTTAAATGGCAGGAGTTGGTTACCCTGTTATAGAAACTTGAGGACTGTGATCATGCACGAGTCCCACAAGTCAAAATATTCTATCCATCCGGGTTCTGACAAGATGTATCAGGAAATGAAGAAGCTATATTGGTGGCCCAATATGAAGGCCGACAATGCCACTTATGTTAGCAATTGTTTGACTTTTTCTAAGGTCAAAGCTGAACACCAAAGGCCATCGAGTCTGTTGGTGCAACTCGAGATACCTCAATGAAAGTGGGATAATATCATGATGGATTTTGTTACGAAGTTTCCTAATTCGTCACAAGGTTATGACACCATTTGGGTAATTATTGACCGACTTGCTAAATCTGCCATTTTCATACCAATGAGGGAAACTGATCCTATGGAAAAGTTGGCAAGGATGTACCTGAAAAAGGTAGTCACGAGGCATGGGATACATATCTCAATCATTTGTGATCGCGACCCTAGGTTTGCATCAGCTTTCTAGAGGTCACTTCAGAAGGCTTTGGGTACTAGCTTGGATATGAGTATTGCATATCATCCGCAGACTGACGGACAAAGCGAGAGGACTATTCAATTGTATGCTTGTGTGATTAACTTTGGAAAGGGTTGGGTTAACCATTTGCTATTAGTTGATTTTTCATATAACAATAGTATATCAAAGCTAGTATCAAGGCTGCACGTTGGAAAGCACTTTAAAACGGTCAAAGTGTTGTGTTCCACCTGTTTATAGTCCACGGTGGAGAAGTCAACCACTGGTCCAGAGATCGTTTCAAGAGACAAACGAGAAATCATTCAGATCAAGCAAAGAATTCAGTCGCATTCGTGATCGCCAAAAGAGTTTACGTCGATTTACAGCATAAGCAGATGGAATTTCTAGTTGGGATAGAAGTTAAGCACGAAGTGCCGCCTTGGAAAGGAGTAGTACGTTTTGGAAAACGAGGGAAGCTAAACCCCAAATATGTTGGACCTTTCAAAGTGTTGGGAAAGTTTGGAGCCGTTGCTTACAAACTTGAACTTCCTCAAGAGCTGAGCAGGGTTCCCAATACGTTTCATGTATCCAACTTGAAGAAGTGTTATGCCGACAAACCATTAGCCTTTCTATTGGATGGACTCCATATTGATGACAAGCTTCATTTTGTTGAGGAACCAGTAAAAATCATGGATCGTAAAGTTAAATGATTAAAATAAAGTTGCATTCTAATCATTAAGGTTTGATGAAACTCTAAGAGAGGTCATGAGTTTACATGGGAACATGAAGACCAAATTCGGAAGAAATATCCACACCTCTTCACAAAGACCGCACCGTCGTCAAGTGCTGCTTATTAAGGCTTGAGGACAAGGCTCACTTAACGAGGGAAGACTATAACAATCCGTATTTTTGGTCATTGTATGACGTTATATAATCCACTATTTATTTTTAGTCTCGTACGCATTTGCTTTTAATTTTAATCGTTAAGTTAAATCGCGTAAGCTAAAAATTATCATTCAACGTAAACAGGCATCAAACAATTAAATGTTTACGTCAAGCAAGTGTTACATAATTATATAGAGAATAATTATTAACTTTGCACATTTTATTTTTATTGGTTACATAAAGTGTTTACGTTTTGCGATAAAATACGTTTAGGCATTCCCAGAACCATCAAAACTTATCTACACTTCAACAAATACCCACAATTATACCCAATACCCAAAAAATTACAAAATTTCCTTATATACATGTATAGATGTCCAGATATAGTGAAGAAAACAAAAGAAAATATCATAAAATCTTAACCAAAGTCTTGTACAACATTTAGCTCATTAAAACATTAAGGCATGACTAGTAACTTGGTCTTTTCTTCCTTGAAATCTTCATCTTGTCCCTAGACTTTCTATAAGCAACTTGGATAAGTCCTAGTGATATATAAAGGCTTATAACTAGAAAGAAAAACACACACTTCATTTGCTTAAGAGAAAACAACACATCTCTCTTGTTCCTCCCTTCAAACCCACGGCCAAACACAAACACCCCTAAATAATTCATACACTTTCATTTACCACACATACAAGTGATCTTACAACATATCTAAGATATACCAAGAAGGTTTGAAGATTTAGTTAAGCATTTACAAGGGTTAAGCAAGAAAGGTTTAAGATTAGGGTTTCTTGGTAATTAGGGTTTTCTTTGTCTTGGAAGCTTAGGTCTATTATCTAAACTAGGTTTAGATCTTGTATTTCTTCATCTTACTTCACATTAAGGTTATCTAAAATGCTTAAACTCTTTACATTTATGATTTCATATGTATATTATGTTTATATAGTGAATCACCATCTAGGGAGCTCATTAACTTGTAAAATTGATTTTTACACTTGATTATGGTTTGGTATACTTTTACATATGTTATATGGATGTTAATATCATGTGAAAAAAGAAAGTATATAGCATTGTGCAAGTAGGTTTAGTTTTTATAAAAACGTATGTATGAGAACTATTTACTAAAGAGTAAACTTTATTAAGTTTATGAGGCAAAAGACATGTAAAGACTTGGTTATCATGGAATACTTGGACAAAGATGGACTAAAGGACCTAAGCGAATATATAACTTCGTGGGTATAAACACATGGTAGAGGGAACTTGTAACAAAACCTACTAGCTAAAAAAGTTATAAAAACAAATTTTAATCACATTTTAACAAAAACATCAAAACTATCTGTTTTAATTCAAAATAGAAAGCATTTATTTTATGTTTTTATAAAATACAACCTACATCATACAGGATTCCAAAAATTTTTAAGAAACTCGAAAAACCGATTTAAACGAAGGAGAATACGGCTTTGCAAAGTTATACGATAATAAAACGCGTTTATAAAAAAATTTTATAAAAACTTTTAATTTCCATCATTAGATTTAAATGATTGGTTATTTTTCTCAGAAATTACATATTTTTAGGATTCCAAAACATTAAGAATCATAATTTTTGGATCAATAACGAAGGAGTTATGGATTTTTCATGTTTACGATAATAAATAAGTTTATAAAAATAATTATATAAACTATGAACAGTAAAAATCACTATTCATCTCAGATACATTTTGGAAAATACATTAGTTAGATAAAACTTTTAATTACGAAGACGTGCTCGAAAGAATCACTAAAATCGAAGTTAAAACGAATAAGATACGACATTTACGAGTTTACGATAGTTAAAAACAAATAAGATACGACGTTTACTGTTCACCAGAGGACTTAAAATATGAAAATGTAATATTTTGATAACTCTTCTTAATACGAAAGCGTGGACATAAGAAACGTAAGAAACAGACTTAAAACGATAAAGTTACGCCATTTTTACTAAAGAGATATTTATAAACGTTTTTACTTTATAAATATGATTTCACAAATACAATTATATGGTGATGTAGCTATATAGAATTATGTTCTGAGCGTGAATGTTATAAATAGATCTATTTGGGATTGACATCCCTGTTTGGGTGAGTCATGCTCACTGTGCCGGTATGCCGGACAACGAACGTATACCATGTCGGATTTGGGATGTTGCGGGTTAGAACATCATCACTGGCAATGTTGGCAATTTATATTGCAATTCATACATGTCGAGCTTCAGTGTCATGAGCTTAGGGAAACATAATTACATTTTATGATGTTTGCATCTATTGCATTATTGGAAATCTTACGGTCCTACATTATACATTTTACAAACCTATGAATTCACCAACATTATTGTTGACGTTTTAAGCAATGTTTTCTTAGGAGATCAATGAGGTACAGAGACAAGGATACATTGGTGTCGTTATGTTGAGAGTCATATGCATAAACTATTTGGGTTGCATTAAATTTGGAGATATTTGGTTATGGACAAAAATCTTTGTATTTTACATGAACAAGTGGAAGTTTGCGGACTATGTACCAACAATTTGTTAAATCTAATAGTATCAGTTTTAAACAAAACTTTAAGAAATGGTCGTCATATATATATCTTGTGCTACTGATCTATGAAGAACCACCCCCAGAACCATATCCGCTGCACCCAATTAAGGGGTGTTTAAAGGAGGAACCAGAGTCCAGACATTGTTTCTAGTAAATTGGTTTAGTTCCTCTTGCATGACATGAACCCATCCAGGATGCTTAAGTACTTCAGAAACCTTTTTAGGTTCTTCTTCAAAGAGAAAATCTACAAATAGACATTCATGAATCTGAAGATAAATAACTCTTTAGAGCCTTGGTCCTTGTAAGCATTCTAGCTCCTAGATTACATACAATGTGAACCAGCTCAATATGTTTTGTCTCCTATACCATCTTTCTTAGGAGCTAGAGAGCAATAGATGAGATAGATGAGTAAATTCCAGTGATAGACTGAAAACCTGCATTTAGAAGCTAAAGTATCCTCCTTGGAGAGGATAAAGGTTTCAATGATCTGAACATATCCAGTGTTTGGGAAGTTATCAATGATTTGATTTATCATTGTTTGTAAATTTTGGTGTATCATCATTTAAGATTTATCATTTTGAACTGGGTGATCATTTTGATCATTTAGATCAACTTGATCAGCTTGATCATTTAAATCATTTTGATCAACTGGAGCATTAGCTTTAGTGACAATAGGTTCAGGTTTCTCATAGGGTTTCTCTGTACATTTGCAACAACGGGATACCATTTGAGAAGGTTTTCAAAGGGATGAAGATATCCATCATTGGATATCTTTTTGATCTTAGCAATGTTATACATCACTACAGGTTTTGAGAATTTTGGTACTTCAGTGCTTTATGCAAAATGTGTGTGGTAGGTTTCTTCAGTTGTTCTCATTCCTTGTAGATAAAGACCTGAAGGCTTTGGAAACAGTGAGTATCGCAAGAAAATAACCATCATCAGCGTTCCGTCATCAAACTTTCCCTAAATGATCTTTATGATTAAGGAAGAAAACTGGACATCCAAGACATGAAAGAAATTGATGTTTGAAAGTCTCCTACAAAAGATTCATAGTAATTTTAAGTTGACTTTTAACAATAGTAGACCTGTTTTGAGTGTAGCATGCAGTGGCAACAGCTTTAGTACAGTACTGTTTTGAAAAGACAGATCCTGAGAGCATTGTTCTTGCAGCTTCTATGAGAGTTCTGTTTTACCTTTCAGCAACACCATATTGTTCAGGTGGGTAAGAAGAGAAGAAAAAGTTTTGTAAATCCTTTTTTTTAAAGTTGAATTAGTTTGGTGGTGTAAATAAATAAATTGAAAAGATAATCGTAAAGCGTATAATATATTCCGTATATATTACATGATTAAAAATGACCAAGTGTATAATTCACGTCGTGAATTATGTAACAAGATACACACCCAAAAGAATAACTCGAAGCGTATTTAATGCATGACATGTGTTATATCCAAAGGATGACAATTAAGGTAAAATGGTTTAATTATATAATACCTCCCAAGTATTATATAAGAAAGGTGATAAAAATAAATGAAACTAAATAATTCGACACGTTCTCGGATATCCCAAATGATTTAATAGAAAGTTTTTTTATATAAAAAAATGCATGTTTTAAATCTGCAAATTATGTTAAACGATGTTCTTAAAACTCTTACAACAATTATGATGCTGTTTTCTAGTTGACAATTATAAAATATAACATATCATATTTTATAAAATTAGTAATATTGTTTTCTTGACGGGTTTGTTTTAAAAATAGTTATCCCATTTGTAAAAGTAAATAGTTTCCGTTGTTCATAGCCGGATTTATTATATATTTGCAAATAAAAATCTTTAAAAATTATATATCTTAAACCATTTCCTCAATCAATTCCATGTTGCAATTTACTCGAGTGCTTAAATATATATGACTAGGTCGAGATTAATAATATATGACGCAGTTTATATAACCACTGACCCACCACGTTAATCCGTTTTAATATATATTGAAAAACTTATGATGTATTTATTATCCGATTTTATATTAAATCAAGACTCACTCCTAAAGGTTGTTAATGCTCACCCAAACACCCCCATTGGGTGTTAACATCCAAACTAAAAAACACCACCTTTAAAAGTAATACTGCTATAAGCCAAACGCACCCTTGTGCGGATTCCTGTCCAATCCAAACGAGCCCCTAATACGTTTTTATAAACAGCCCAAACGCACCTCATGTGCGTTTTAAGTAAAACAAACGCACCTGACTGCTGTTGTATACAGAACCAATCGCACCTTTGCAATGAAAAACGAAAACCAAACGCACCGTATCGTTTATAAACCAAAAACGAAAAACAAAAACGATCCTAACTCTGTCCAAAATCAAACGACCACTGTTGATGTTGTTTTACTAACCAAAACGCAAGCACCTTGAGGTGCCGAGACGAACCAAACCAACGCACCCTCAAGGTGCGAGTCAAATAAACGCACCCTTGTGGTGCTAAAACCCAGCTTCAAACGCACCCTCGTGGTGCTTATTAAGGGTCGAACGCATCCTTAAGGTGCTGAACCAGCGCATAAACAGAAAAACCCTTATGTGGGTGTGTTGGCTAGACCCCCAACGCAACAAACACCTTGGTGGGCATCAATGAGTGATGGCAAGCGAGGTGGTTGCCGCGAAGATGGTGTCGGTGGTCCGCGGTGGTGGTGCGTGGGTTTAGGGGCAAGCGAGTGGTATAATGGATCGGGTAGATCCGGGCTTGATCTATCTCTTTTGTATCATTTTTGTGGTTCGCCGGAAAAGTTTTCCGGCGGTGGTTGGCCGGAAAAGGTGGCGTGCCGGCGGTGAGGGGCTGTCCAGAAAAATCCATATAGAGTGGAGAGGTTGTGTTAAGTTGTGTGTGGTTAAATTTTTTTGATAAAATGAAATTCTAAAGTAAAACTTTTTATATATATAATAAAAATTTTAAGATAAGTGACAAGTATTAGAAGTTGAGGGTGAATACTATAAATATTTCACAGGGACCAAAAGTGTAATTGTTGAGAAACTTTTATGAATGTTGGTTCGGGACTCGTTTGAACGACTTAACGGATGATTCATAATACGAAACTTGCGTCATTGTTTTCCAAATCATTTTTCCGATAAAAATGAGTATTTACTTGATAGTATTTCATAAATATTTTTATAACATTGTATAAAAATATTTGTTTATTTAATTTTGTGAACCGTTACGCCTTATCTGAAATAGAAGAGAAAAAAATGGATTTCAGCTCGAATATTCGCGTTCTCAACAACCGCTTTTAATTAAATTGCTAAGTATTTTATTAAATATTTTTATTTAATAAAACGTAATAATTAAATATAATTTAATTATTTTTGTGTTTCTAAAATCTTACGAGGGCATTTAAGTCACCTTCTGACTGTTTTCGGGTCTCGGTCAAAACTAAAAAGTTCTCAGGAATGTCGTTTTACATCAAATTGCTTTAGAGTCTGAATGATAAAAACATGATTTAGTGGGTCGTTTTTGATAAATCAGCTTAGGAATAACATATATCTTTTTCGTTTTCAAGTCAAATAAGTTAAAAATAACTTGTCCATGAGAGATGTAATAATAAATATGATTTATTATTTAAAATATGTTCCGAAAATTTTACCGGTTACGCGGTAATCGCTTTTATGTGACAATAAAAGACCAAAAGTAAAAGAGTCAAGTCAGACCCACAAAGTCAAAGGGTAAAATAGTCATTCAAAATTTCAAAAATTCTCGGATGTTACAGTACCTACCCCTTAAAGAAATCTCGTACCGAGATTAAATTTGTGTTATCCGATTGTGTGACCAAGAAAAGACTTAAGGTTTAATAAATCAGTTCTAAACAAGACGCTGATAACTTTATTTAGCAAAATTCGGTGTTTCTACACTCCTCAATCTACCAAACAAAAAAATGGCTAGGTTTGACCAGGATATTTAATCCATCAAAATGGGTATCTCAAAATATATCATTACAGATCTTATGACTGGTATAACCGCGTTATAGGGAAAGTCTCATTATAGTGAAAACCTCAAGAAGAAGGTTTAGTCGCGTGAGTATGTTTGTATAAGTTTCTAAATGTCCGAGGACGGAGTCTCATTTCTACTATCTGTAAGGTTCGATGATTCACATCAACGTGGCTTATGGATGTAAGTACCCAACTTACTTGGCAGTACTAGGATGTATTACGACCTAAGTCTTCCTACTAGTGGCTCGAAATGAATAGTTCGACTATCTGTTTCGTCGGTAGGTGTTTACCTGGTTTAAGGGGGATGCATTACCTATTGGATAAAGTTGTACAAGCTGGGACCGCTCCAGGACCCAACAACAACAACCATAACAACAATAATTATAACAAATGGTGATGGGATGCAGAGTGTGAGTCCCTTGTTGAATAGATCTCTGCAGCCTATTAAGGATGATAGCCAAGATGTATAAATACAGTTGACTATGTAGAAACACTGATTATGAATACTATGTGTTAATGCGGAATCTTAACACAAGTACTAAGAAAAACAATGAAGAACTAAATAATAACTTCTATTAATCTGCTTTGAATGATTACAGATTACTAACTATTGAGATATGATTTTGCTATGAGATATCTTGAGATCGTATCTCTAACTATGCCAAGAGGGATCCTTTTATAGACCAAGGATAAACCCTAACAGACTTACAAAATGCGTACATATCTTTTCCTAAAATATCTTATGCATATCTCTTAAACGGTACTAACTATTTTCTACTATCGGTACTAACTAACTGATCAGTACTTAACAGTTTGTACTGTCAGTACTAATTATTTGTATTGTCAGTACTAAGTTAGGAAAACGTAATTCCCAACAATCCTCCCTTAAACATGAATGTTGAACTCTTTTAACTTCATGTTTCTTCAGATTTATCTTCTTAAGCTCTTAGAGGATGTATCCAAACACTTTATTATCTCTTGATCTTTTAAACTCTATCCTTCTTCAGCAGCAACTGTCTTCTCAGCAACACAGCAACATCTTTTCAGCAACAATCCAACTAAGTTGGCTTTGTAGTTTTTGGCAAACTACCAGCCATTAACGGATTTGATGTTCCTTTACCAGTAGCCGTTTGCTCTGGGATAGTTAACTCTTTATTTTAAAAACATGGTGAGTTAATTACCATACAGTTTTTGGTAAACTGTCAACCATCAACGGAATTGATTTGTCTTTACCAAATACCGTTTGCTTTTGGACTAGCCAATGCTTCATTGCAATAACATGGTGCATTGATAAACCATATAGTTTTTAGCAAACTATCAGCTATCAACATATTTGATTAGTCTTTACCAAGAACTGTTTGATCTTGGACTAGCCAACTCTTCACCAAGGAAGCAAGGTGAGTTGAGAACCCTACAATTTTTGGTAAATTGTCAACCATAAACGGATTTGAGAAGTCTTTACCATAAGCCGTTTGCTTATGGACTAGCCAGTTCTTATGCCTGTTAAGCATGGTGAACTGATGACCATTTGTTGTGTGGTGGTTAGCCAACACTCAAACCCTTCTCAATTCCATCAACCTTATTCTTCAGATTCTAACTCTGCAAGTAGCTTCTTGACAAATCTGATCAACTCTAATGCCATAGTACTGTCTTCTTCAGACTCTAACTTTAATTTCAGCATTTGCACCAGTACTTTCTTTCCCAAAGGATACTTCTTCTCTATAAGCATATGAATGACTAATCCTGCCTCAGTCACTAATGTATGTACCCCTGAAGAACCATGTAACTTCCAACTCACTATATTCCAATCCTGCTGTGAATTCCAAAACTCATTTTCATCATCTGGATTGAACATAACCATCAAATCTCCCCAAAGTACTCTGTCAAAACCTTCAGGTATCTCATCTTGATATCTGTCCATTACCAGTTGATACACATCATTCAAATCTTCTCTATCAAATATGGACAATACTCTCATCAAGGTACTAAAGTATCTCTTTTGTCCATTACTTCTAATCACCACATTTTGATTTATTTCCTCTAAGTGTTCAGCTTTATCATCATGTGGTTTAATTCCAAGACACTCTGTTTTCCATTCTTTGATAGGATATTTTCTGTCAAGAGTATTTTCATATTCCACTGTCTTTTCCTCATCTGAGCTATATTAAATGTAATCATCAGCTCCATCAATTCGCTTTCCTCACTATCATCTTCAGAAGTGTTTTGAATGAATCTTCTTTTCCTTGACTTCATCTTTTTCCTAGTACCAAGTTTTCTCTTTCTCTTACTTTCTTCTTCTTTACTCTCCTTCTGAACTTCTGCTTTACTCTCCTTCTTGACTTCTTCTTTACTTTCCTCTTTGATCACTTCTTTAGAGGAATCAATTCCTTTTTCATTCATCCTTTTGATCAATCTTCCCTCTTTTCAGCAACCCAATAAAATGAAATCTTCAGCGACCTCTTATCTTTTTCCATACAGACGCTTAGTACTTCCTCAAACTGTCTTGAGTTTCATTTCAGCATAGCTTTGAAGTTCCTACATGGCTTCAAGTTGGTCATCATTTGATTTCTCAGTTGATTCTTGGTTGGTGGTCTGTTCGTGATGGCCTTTGATCTCTTTTTTTTTTTTGAACGGCGAGCAAGTAATTTTTTTTGAGCAGCAATTGTGTCATGAAGGAACTTTGCTCTTTCTTCTATTATAAATTTCTCTTTTTCTTGTTCTTAAAGCTTCTCAGTAAGAAGTCTATCTGCCTCAGTTCTTGCTTTTATATCATCAAAATTTCTTATGAGAGCTTCATTAGTATCTTTTTCTTCAGCTATTCTGTTTCTTTCCTCTTCTTCTTCCCACTCTTCTTGTATTTTCCTAGCCATCTCTTCATCACTTTCAAGCTGTTTAAACTTCTTCTCAGCTTCAGGAATACCATCAGATTCACTTTCAGATTCATCCTCCTCTTCTATTTTCTTCTTTCCTTTGTCTTTTGGATCAATTTTTGGAAGAGGCTTTAATGTCAGAAGTGATCTTGTAGAAGTAGGCCTAGGTCTGTCAGTTTCTTCAATATCCTTCAACTCTACACCTTTCTCCTTCTCTCTAGAAACTGCTTTGGCTTGACTCATGTTGAGAAGAACCTTAGCTATTGTTTCATCATCTCTAAATATTGTAGAAGTAGGTGTTTGAGTAGCTTGAGTAGCACTTCCTTCTTCAGTATGATCTTTAGTACCTTTTCTTTGCTCATCAGTACTTTCAATTTGCTCATCGGTACCTTCAATTTGCCTGTCAGTACTAACTTTGGATCCGTCAGTACTAACTATTGGTCTGTCAGTACTAACTTTCTCCTTGTCAGTACTAAGTACATCTTCAGTACTAAGTATATTTTCATCATTCTCCTTCTCTTCACCCACTGTATCTCTTGTCCTCCCCACAACTTGAGCATTCTCAGTTTCCATATGATCAAGTGTATCTTCAGGAATATCATCAAATAGAGGATCTCTATGGACTGAAGGTTCACCTTTAGCAAACTTCCTCCCTTGTTTGGATACAGACTCTTTGTGCACCCATTGTTTCTTTGAGGATCTCTTTCTTGCCAATCTTTGCTTCAAGGAGACACTTTGCATCCATGCTCTGTGGTGTTTGATTACAGGTTTAGCTTGCTTCTTGAGCTTTTTGATCTGAGCCTTTAAGTGTTGTATTTCTTTGGCTTGATCTGAAACCTGTGCACATAAAGAGAGACAAAGATCATAGACACTTTGGAGTGTCATTTCACCCTCATTCCCTGAAAGGGATTTATCACTGGATGAATGACCTCCAAGATTCCCACCAGAAGTTTCTAGAATAGAATCAGGAATGATAGTAGAGGGTGAAGGTCTAAGCGATGGGTCAGTCTGTTGCTCAATAGGTACTTTACTAGTGTGAGCAGGAGATGAGTCAGTTTGTGGCTTAATAGGGACTTTACTAGTGGGAGCAGGAGAGGGTGTAGGTTGTACTTCAGATGGTCTTTCTGAAGGAGCACCCTCATCCTCAGTTGGTTGTACCAACATAGCAGCAAATAAAGGGGTGACTTTCCCTGAGAAATGTTTACCCTTTTTAACCATGAAAAAAAAGACTTTACTAGTTAAAGTATTTACAGGAAAATGATCCAAAGGTACAGGTACATTAGCTAGTTGTTTATCTAAAAAAATAGAAATAAAACGTGGGTACATTACAAATTTCTTTTTAGCATCTAAATGTCTAAGCATACCATCAAAAATTAATTTAGAAAAATTATACTTCTGATTAGATGTTAAGAAAATGAAAGCAGTGGCAATATTAGTAGGAATTTGATCCCAAGAGGTGCTTTTTGAACTAAGACAATGATTCATTGTATGAAATAAAAGTTTTGTGTTTGTCGATTTGGTTGTGAAGATCTTTCGTCCTCCAAAAAGTTTTTCATTCTTGTTTTAAATTCAAAAGTCAAAAAAATCATAAAAAAATAAAAAGTAAAAAAAAATATTTTCCTTTTCCTATAGTATAAAGTAACAGTATATATGATACGTGGGATAAAGTATATTATAAAATACCACTAAGCAAATCCAAACTCTCACCCTCGACAAGGTAAAAAGTCAAGACCTAACATAGAAATAAAAATATATAAGAGATAATCAATTAAAAAAGATTTCGGAGAGATATTCCCGTCGTATGTCCCCAACGAGTCTGCAATGTAAGTTATCCTGGTTTGATGAAAATAGAATGATGGAGAATATATAATGGAAACACTGATATAACTAAAATTAATTAAATAAAACCTAATTTAATCTACGGGAAAACAAGCAAAGGAAATGGGGGATCTTAAAACTACGGGAAACAAAATTAGTTATAGGGAAATCCTAAAATTAAATCTATACTAAAGTACGGGGAGCAGAAATAGTTTATTGGGGAACCCTAATACTAAGAATTAAGAAAATAAATGCTAAATTAAATTAAAAATCAAAATTAAATTCTAATTAACTTAATTTGAAAAATAAGAAAAACTAAACTAAAACGGAAGACGTTTGAATGTAAAGACGAGAAAGAAACGGAGAAAACGCACCCGAAAAACTGGGTCTAAGACTGAAATATTATAATAAAATTAAACCTATACTAAATGTTATATTTTTCCTAGACCACAAAATGACAAAGACAATTTTGACAAAAAAGAAAAATTATTTTTTTATTAATTTTTAGATTTTTTATGAATTTTTAAAGATTAAAAACTAATTAAAACTAAGAAAATAGAAAAAGACAAAAAATAAAAGTTATAAAAATTCTGAAAAAATAAAATTAAATAAAGAAAAAATTAACAATTCTAAAAATATAAAAATGCCCAAATTTTACTGTTTAAATTTAAAGTAATTAAACTAATTAAAATCTAAACCTAATTTAATTAATTAAATTAAATAAACTAAATAAAGTTAACTATAGGGACTAACAGTGAAAAGGGACAAGGACTAACGGGGAAACTATAAACTGACAAGGGGGACTAACACTTGTAACTTTAAAAGATGAAATTACACAAACAGTCCCTGAAAGAGAACCCGATTACAAATCAAGTCCAACTAGCTTATTATCAAAAAGCCAAAGAAGCAAAGTTGTAGAAGGGCTTATGGGGAGTCTTTTTCATAAAAGGTGCATAAGCTGAATCCAACTAAATAAGCTAGAAAAATGAGCTTAATGGGGCTGCAGAAGCTAAATAAGCTTATGGCTTATTTTGCTTTCTTTTTGGGATTTAAGCTAACTAGATAAGCTATAATTTATGGGGGACAGATAAATAGGAGAGGGGAGTCCTAAAATAAGCTAAGTTATCTAGAATAAGCCCTAAAATAAGCTAGAAATGATTTAAGCTATATTAACAGTTTTAATATAAAACAGAAACAATGCTACTTTAAGCCTAGAATAAGCTAAGCTAAAAGGGGAGTTAAGCTACAAAACTATGGGGACTTAAAGAACTACTAATAAGCTATAAATAAGAGCTAAAAGATCCTAAGGCTTAATACCTAAATAAGCTAAACAAGTGGGCTGAAAATAGTGCTCAGCACCAGGGGAGATACAACAGTGGCTAGGGGCTTTTTGGGCTTATGCAAATAAGCTCTTATGAGCTTATTAGCCAAAATAAAGTAAAAACAGATAACAAGGGGTCTCCAATGAGCTTATTTTCAAAACTTTGGGGCTTAAGGCCTAATTAATACTGCTGATAATTGGGCTTAAAATTGGCTACTTTCAAAAAATCATGCATAGCTACTTGTTGATTCATACTTGGTCAAACCAAAGGGACAGAACAAGGGATGTTTTAAAATGGCTAGAAACATCAACAATGAGCACAAAAACAATGTGCTTAAGCTGCATAAGCAGCTTGAGCACTTAAGCTCAATTTTGCTTATTCAAATTTTGACAGAGGACAAAAGACACTTAAAAATTTATTCTTACACTAAAAGCTGTGATTAAAAAGGCTTAATAAAGCCTACACACTCAGCCAAAGTTGGCTGAGTGAGCTTGACCCACAATAAACCCATTATGACCCATTTTGAGACTAAACCAAACACTCCCTTAATTTATAAAAAAGGTTTTTTTAACTGTTTTTTATGGGTAATTAAGCTGAGAAAGGGATCACAAATGAATTTTAATAACTTTTAACATATGTTTAAACAACTTAAACAGAATTAAACAGCCTAAATCATAGTTCAAATTTCGACAATGGTGATTTTCACAAACTTTTTAACTTTTATTAAAAATGAAAATTGTTACAACATAAAACTTTTACATGAACTGAATTATACTTAAATGATTAAAAAGAAAGACTTTGAATTAAAATTAAGCTAAAAACATAAAAAAAATGGTGTGTTGACTTCGGCTTGGTCTTGGCTCTTTTATACAAGTCTTCAAAGACTTCTACCTCTTGGGCTGTGCTTGTTGTGAGAGTACAATGCATCCAAGGCAATCCTAGCCCTTCTTTTTGGCTTCTCTTCATCTCACCATTGATGTTGACTTCGGGTTGAGTGATTTTGGCAGGGAAAGGGTTATAGGGTTGGGGTTGAGTGGGGAAAGGTGAGGGATAGCTGTAGAGGTACTTGGGATAGTGGTATGGCAAGAAAAACCGTGGGGAAGGGGTGGTTTGATTTTGGCGGGTACGGGGTTATGGTTGCAGGTTTAAATGAAAGCTTTGGGGAAGAGGCAATAATGGCCCCTCTTCTTTTCTTCTCTTTTCATTTCTTTTTAAGCCAAAAACAGTTATAACATAGTTTGGGAAATAACACAAATGGTCCTTGTCGTTTTTTTACTAAAAGAGTTAAAAAGGTTTTGGTTTATTGCAAGAATGGTCCCTCTGGTTTTATAACAAAAGAATAAAAAGGGTTTTGGGAATTTGCAATTTCAGCCCTTGTGTTTTATTAAACCATTTTTCTTTTTAAAACAACTTTCAAAATTGGCAATTTAGCCCCTAAAGTTTTATAAAAAAGGATTTTGGGCTTTTGTTGGGCTTGGGTTTTGTGTTGGGCCCACTGGGTTTGGGTTTTGGGCCCAATAAGGTACAGGTTTGGTTATTGGGCTTTTGTTGGGCTTGGGTTTTGTGTTGGGCCCACTGGGTTTGGGTTTTGGGCCCAATAAGGTACAGGTTTGGTTAGTACTCAGACTGACAAAGCTCCCGTCTATTGATTCAGACGGATCAATGAGGTCTACATAACTATGACAACTGCTATGATAATGAGATATTTAATATGTTTACTCAAGAGGAGCAGTATACTGATCTACTCGAACCCATTCCTGAACCACACCAAGTACAACAGAATGATAGTAATGTTATAGAATGACAGTAGTGTTATCTCTGCAGTTTCTAGTGTGGAACAAAGTGGGGGAATAATAGAATAAAATATTGCTACTATTGAGGAAACACGTGCTTATTTTGAATCATTATATAATAATTTAGCTATAGTGGTTGAGAAATTTAACTCGGTCAATCGAAAAATGAAAGAAACAAATGCCGATTTGACCACTAAGCTTGCGAGATATAAAAATCAAGAAAAATGTTTTGAAATTAATGAAGAAAAATATTATAAACTTGAAAGGTGTTATCAAAAGTTTGTTTATCAAGAGCAATGTCTTAGTAAAAAGATAAATGCACTTTATTTAAGTTCTGGTAAAATGATAACGACTTTAAATGAGGAAATTGAAAATTTCAATAACCAACTTTCAAAAGAAAAATCAAGTATTTCTTATCTTTAACAAGAGAAGAAAAAGTTGAAGTCTGATTTCAAAATATGCGAAGACGAGCTTCTTGATAAACAAATTCAACTTAAGAATAAGATAAAGGAACTAGATAACATTTTGGTCAAAATGGGTCAATTGATTCAAACGATGCATATGCTTTCACCTAAGCCAAAAACTCGTTTTACCACACTGAAAAGAAAATGGCTTTAGGTTATCAAAATCCTTTTTATCTCAAGCAAGCTCAAAAGAAACAACAGAGTTTTTATAATGGCAGAGTCTTATTAGAAAAGCATGACCCTCCTGTTGTGTATGATTCAGATGAGACACTGCAACTTGCTCAAGAGAGTCGCTTAAAAATGAAACAATTGAACAAAGAAATAAAACCAGCAAATTATGAAAAGATTAATCAACTTTTAGAGGTTTTTGTTTCTCAAAAGGCCAAGTCACGTGAAGAGTTGTATTTTTCAAATACTTCCAAAACAGCCAGTGTTTCCAAATCAATTTCAATACCAAATGAAGAATTTCTAGATGATACTTCTCCAAGTGTTGCACGAAAATTCCTAAATGAAGTAAAAAACACTATTGTGACTCTTCAACGTGTTGTAAAAAAAATGACATTAGATATACATAATTGGTCATTTTCTGCTTATCAAGAACTTCACAAAATTGTAAAAGATGAAATTTTCCCTATCGTTAACCAAGTTGATGTTAGAGTTTAAAAATTCGAAATACAACTTTTAAAAGAAGCATCTAAATTTGTTCGAGACTTTAAATCTCTTGCAAAAGAAGCTGATGAATCTCTTGCTAAGCACAAGATTTTGGAATTTGAGATCGAGCGTCTCTTGAGAGCAGTTGTCAGTTAGGACATTATGTCTATTGTGTAAAGTAATTTTGTTGTCGATACATCAAATCTCCAAACTGAGCTTGATCAAAAGAAAACCTTGAAACTTGCATTCTTAAAAAGGAAAAAGAATACGCCGTTCCTTAGAATAATTGGTATAAAAATGTGAGGAATGTAAATATGATAAGATTTCGTATGATAAAGCTTATAATGACATGCAATAAAAGAATGAACAGTTGCAAGCTTAGTTGGGAGATCTCAAGGGTAAGACTAAGGATACTCCATGTGTATCAAATACCCTTGATCCTTTGTCTTAGAAACTAGAAGATGATAACATGGCCTTAGAGTTTCAGGTTTTGAATTATGCAAAATAAAATGAACATCTTAAGGCAACATACAAGAATCTTTTTGACTCTATCACCCCCTATGTTTTTACCGTCCAACTAACTGGGAGATTCGATAGAGCGGTGTGCGCTTCGCGCCCCAACAACCTTAACTAATAGATGCATTAGATACTGCGTACTGAATTTGTAAGCGGCCGGCCAGGGCAGGATGGACGAGAAAAGCGGCGGACAGAAGAGAAAAAGAGAGGGAGAGACCCCTTTACTATTGCCTGCCCTTTCGACTTCTAGACTAGTTAATCGGTATATTTTTTTGGTGGGACAGCAAAGCCAGATCTGTTCGTCAATCTCGGCGAATCCATGACGTTAACCTGGCAAAGGGGAAAGAGGACAATGGCACAAGGCACCTGATACAAATGAGGGGGGGTTCCGAACAGCCTTGTACGTACCCGCTCATGCGAAGAAGTTATTCTCTAATTTAAAAAAGTCAAGCCACCATTCTTCAGTGATGAGCTCTAGCGAATAAATCTTATGTCTTTTCCCCAGAGAACAAGTCCGCTGCGAGCCGAGCGTAACACGGGCTCAGACCAAATTAATAACTGACTCTTTGCAAGAAAAATTACACGATACCATTTATGAAAATGCTACGTTAAGAGCCTAGTTATTTGAAAAGATTTCTAAACAAAAGGACACCACAAAAGGTATGAGTGTGAATACTAAGTTTGAAAATTAATCAACCATGGGGAAACCTCTTTTGCAACCTCTCAAAAACCATCTGTTGTTCGATAACCAAATGCATTTCAATCAGAACGTCCAAATATTTCAAAAACTTAGGTTCCTCCCAAGGTTGTTGAGTCAAATGATTTGATACACCCAGTCACTTCAAACTTGGTACCTACCACCAAGAGAAGAAAATTTTGTGCCTATCAACTAAGCTAGAGCAAGCATTAGGAAAAATTTGATCACTATCTCACAACCTTATGTCATCACTAAGAAAAATGTTAATTCTAAGTCAAATGGTTTATTACAGAGCGGGACAAACACTGCTAAGGTCGCGCGCAAAAGACCACTAGCGCAGCGTGAGAAATCCAAAGGAATAGTAGGATACCCTATGGATGCTCTAAGAGTAGCTTGCCTCTCGAATAATCATGAGAAAGTAAAAAAAAATAGCCATAGGAATTTACTATTTCCTTAAACTCCAAACCATAGGTCCTCTGATCTCTGGTAATAACATTAACATGCATCAGAATGAAAAATCGATGCTAGCTAAAAGCAATTTTAGATTACGTGCAATCCACAATGAATCTGTGTGTTTAAGTATTGAATGGCATGAACTTCTAGCAAGAAAAACCACAGTGCAATAGTTTCAAAAGTTGAAAAGAAAAAAAACATAAAGTCAAATGTCAAGAAATCAAAGAAGGTATTTCTGAAGAAAGACTTATTTACACACCTAGGCATAAGCGAACCTAAAACTTGCCTTAGGTGGTTTACCAACTGGAAGAATTTTTTTACCTAAGTGGAAAAATAACTGCCATTCCAGTAACACCAATAGTGAGCCTTACACATCTTTGTGTGATAATGCAAGTGTTTTCTAAAACCCTCTGGAACCTAAAAAAAAGGGGTCTCTAAAAGTTACCTACTTGTTTTTTTGGCATTTTTTACGATGCCTCCGGACGCAACTACATGTACCATCCGCTTGTTGTTCTCTAATGAGGTCACACACACACAGCTTAATACACTTCAGTGTATAACCCAAGCTTCAAATAAAAGGGGGGTGTACGCTTCAGTGTGCTTTACCTTCAAAAGAAGAAAAATCTTCTTGTTTCAAAACAGTTGAACATAATTTTTTAAGAATATTTTTTAAGATTTTCAAAATCTTTCAAAATTCCTATTTCAAACACTCCCTTCCTAAGCACTAATTTCAAAATTTAAATCATTCTCTATAAATGGATCAATTTTTAGGGGGGGCTTTTTGAAAACCAAGTTTTAATGCTTTTAGACACATTCTCTTATATCTTCTTTTATGTGTCTAAAACATTACACAACTGCAAATATCTATCAAAAAGCAAAATATAAAATTATAAAACCTATAAATGCAAAATACAAAATCAAAAAATTTCAAAAATACCAAAAATAATCTTCTTTGACATATCTCTCGTAAATCTATAACATTTACGCACCTAGAAATGTTGATTAATATTGACACATGTGTATAAATAAAGTTCGAGCGAGAGTTTCTAAAACTTTTCAAAACGTGTCTCTTCAAATTTTCTCTATGACTTCTAAGTAAATGTCAGCTTAGGACTCAGACTCCAAAGAAAGGAAAATGTTCATTTATTTACATTTATCCTACACAACAGGAAGTTCATATCTTCTCGGTCTTGAGCAAAGTCATATAAACATTCAAATTTATGAATGCTCAAGAGACGTACTAAGGAAAATGATGTTTAATCAGATATATCTCACATATTTTCCTGTTGAGCATAATTTTTCAAGACACTTTCAAAAATAAATTTCAAAATCTTTCAAAATTGTATGCTCAACAAACTCTCACTCCAAGTTTTCACTCTAATCTTTTATTAAGGGGGATGTAGGTCTAAAGTCTTGGATCTGATTAGCCTTTTGTAAGCCAATAGCTAACTTGAATAAATCCAAATCAACCATAAGAGAGACAATGACTATGAATACTATGTGGTAATGCGGAATATTAACACAAGTACTAAGAAGAACAATTGTAAAACTAACTTCATATATTGCTATTGATTTCTATTAGGTTTTGGATTCCCAAAACACTATGCCGTAGGGTTACTTTTATACACCAAGGAAACCCTAATAGGCTTTACAAACGTGTAAAAGGATAATGCATATCCATTCCTAAGATATCTCCTAAGATATCTCTAAGATAACTATTATCACTATTCTGTTTCATCAAGGAAACCCTAATAGGCTTTATATAACACACCGTGTTTTCAAGTCATTGACGACGTCGATAAATCTACAATGAATCTTTTGTATTGTACGCGTTTGTTTTAAATCGTAAATGTTAAGCTAAATCGCGTAGGCTAAAAATTAGCGTTCAATTGTGAAAACCTACAACACGTGATAGGTTCTTTGATCGTTTAAGCTCGAGGTTGTTTAGACCTCATCTAGGATAATATAGTAACAATGATATAAATTGCACAGCGGAAATAATAAATATAAATCAAAGTTACTTCAAGATTTTTCTTTATTAATCAACACAGCCCACAAATTCATTTGTTCAGAATTAGATCGGGTTACTCTAAGTAGTAATAGGGATCAATATCGTGAGGCTTAACTCTAGACGTTTCTACACTAATTATACAATCGGGTTACTGACAACACATTGTATCTAGTCGACTTCTTATGATGAACCCACACTTTTCTGAATGCTTAAAACAATACGCATGGGACCTCTTTTTAAGGATTAGGAGTCAAGGCTTTACATGGAAAACTATTATAAGACTATTTAATGAGTTAAATCAATTATATTCATCTTTTTCTCTTCTTCTTTATCTCTTTTTGACAAATCTTTATTTTCTTTACATCTTGTTTATATCACCATAATGACGACTTTGGTCTTATGTTTCATCTTGTTTCATTCGTGTTTTGTACTTATCAAACTCAATATAATTCCCAACAATCTTCCCCTAGTTAATAATGACAAAATCCAAAAAGCCTAAGCTTCCTCTGAAGTTAATATACGATTGAACTTAACTTAAGCTACCTAGGTATCTACAAGTTGTAAATCATCAAATCTTAACTATGATACCACTTTGTTGATCCATTGAATAAATCTTTATCCTCCTTAGCTTGTTAAGGTTTAGTACCATTGGATATATCCAAAATATAAGAATGAAACTTTGATTGAATGATATAAAAACATGCGGAAATCTAGTTTATATGCTCTCAAGAAGTATTCTCAATGAACAGTAAAGGTATGTTTTGACAACAAAATATAATCAACACAACATGCTTCTATATTTTTAATACGATCCATCTGACTTAGTTAATAGCGGTTTACAACGTTGAAGCTATGAACTCTATGGAAAAACTAAGATGGAAACTTGATATCTTTCTATACCTAAGATCCCCTTTTATACACAAGAGTCCTATAAGGCTTACAAATACATTCATAACTTATCATGATCTGTTTTCTATAACATAAAAAGTAATCTTATTAATCAAATAAGTATAAATTATCTTTTCAAAAATTACTTAATACTTTTCTTCGTTAAAGTATTCTTGTTCTCAATCAATCTTTATCTCTTTTAAAAATCCGTCTTTATCCTCTTGACAACAGTAAGTCTTCTAGCAGTTGTAATTCAGCAGCAATTGTATCTTTATAACCAGCAGCACAAACTGAGCAGTAGTAAGAATCCTTGAAGTCTTTTAAGTCCTAATAATCCTCCCCTAAACTTGATGTTCATCTTCTGAATCTTTAAGTTTCTTTATTAAAAGTCTTCATCATACTCAGGAGGATACATTCAAACCTTTTATTGACCACTTTGTTGTTTTACCATAAGCTTGAGCAGTTGATAGCACATCTCATTCCAATGATCAGTTTGAAGTTTCTTGTTAAGCATATTTGTGAATGTAATTGGTGCGAGGGGGTATCTCTTTTCAACTAACATAAAGATGTGAACATTTCCAAACCTTACAAAGTGCACTCCACATGAATCAATCAGCTTCCAAATGGTCACCTTGTATCCTTGTAGATTTCCCCATACATCACTCCTTATGTATGGTTCAAACATGACTTTCAAATCACCCCCACGGACTCTTTCATGTTTGTCTTCAGGTCTTAAATCACCATCCTTTTTTTGACTAACTTCCAAAGATTCTGCAAATCTTCTCTGTTAATACCCTAAAGTAGTCTAATCATTAAAGAATGTATCTTGGAACTTCCCATCTGTCTTTAATTGATAATGGTACCATTATTCCTTCTTTAAGACAGCTTGTAATCAACAATTACTGGTGGTTTGGTAGCAATAGTATAAACATAAAATTGCTAATCATCATCCTTTTTAATCACAAATGCTTTTTCATATTCAGCTGTTATCATTCTGCTTCATATTCTTTATGCCTCATCAGTTTCTGTATCATCCTCTAGTTTTTGTCTCCTTTGGAGATTCTTGTTGTTGTCTGTTACTCTCTTTCTTCCCAAGACTCTTCCGTTTGCTGCTTTTAGCTTTCTTTCACTACCCTTCTACCTTTTTTTCATTGGCTTTCTTGTACATTGAACACCATAGCCACTAAAAGGTAATTTTTACCTATCTTATCTCTTTGTTAACTAAGCTTTGAATTTAATACATAGCTCTTTTCCCATTAGCTGTTTGTCGTTTGTATCCCACCCAATAAGTTAGATAGGTAGACATTTGACTTCTCTTTTGTGCCTTGGTAGGAGGTCTATTTCTCTTTTCTTGTGCTCTTAGTGCAGCAAAATGTTTTCTTCTTTTCTCCATGAGTTCCATAAACAATTTTCCTTTTTCTTCATCTGTCAACTCCTCTCTTTCTCTTGTTTAGAGTCTCTCAGCCAGTAATCTATCAGCCTCCATCATAGCTTGTGTATTTTCCCATGATTCAATCAATGCTATGTTGGCTTCTTCTTGCTTTTGCCTTTCAAGCCTTTCTTCTTCTATGATTTCAGCATCCAACTGAGCTTGAATATTTCTTGCCAAATCTTCATCAAGAGCAACTTGATCTTTCTTTGTCAAAGGTCTCTCAGGCTCTTGCATGATGCCTTTTCCTTTGTCTTTGATTGAGGGTTGTGTGACAGAAACTGTTGGTTTAGATACCTGCTTTTCCAGATCATGAAAAACAATTCCCTTTGCCTTGGGTTTGGCTGCCTTGATTTCCATTAAAGTCTGAGCCAAAGTTTCTTCAACAGTTGTAGGAATTGTAGGAAGAGCACTATCTTCAACACCAGCAGTAGTAACTGCTTCACCAGCAGTACTATCATCAAGTTTTGTACTCTGCTCATCTTTCTCACCAGTTGTAGCATCCATAAACATCTCATCACCATCCAGAACTCCAGTATCAAACATTAAGTCTTCATCCTGCCTTTCTTGAGTTTCATTAACTAGAGTTACCTCAACATCTGCATCAATATCTTCAATTCTCCTCCCCTGTTTGGATGCATCCTCCTGAGCACCCAAACTATCATTTGAGGATTCAATTCTTCTAGCTGCACCAACTTTCTTTAATCTTTTAAGCCCTGTGGTTCTGAACTTTCTCCTCTTTTCTAGCTTATCTACCCTCTTCTTGAGACTAGCAATCTCAATAGCTTGATCAGATTTAGCCTTTTCCAAGTCAAGAACCTGTTTTTGCAATTTGGTACATAAAACCATCAAATCATTAAGTTGCATGCTATCCTCACCACTGGGTAGTGGATCATTGGAAGGTGTGGGTACACTTTCCTCATGCTCTGTCTCATCATGAGCAACTTCTGCTTCCTTCCTCTGTTTCCTCTTGGACTTTTGTTTCTTCTTGGGTTGAGAGGATGTAGATGGTTGATCAACAATGGGTATTTGATTGGAATCAGTTGGATGGTCTGAATCCTCACCCACTTCTTCAGAAGCTTGAACCATCATAGTATCAAATAGAGGTGTTATTCTCCCAGAAAAATCCTTTCCTGCTCTCTTCATGTTAGCAAAAAATTTCTTTGTATGGGAGGGATTAACATAAATCTTCTTGTGATGTGACATGTCTCCAAGCTGTTGATTGATGAAAACTTGTAGAAATCATGGATAC
This sequence comes from Tanacetum coccineum, assembly GCA_026074375.1. Lineage (NCBI taxonomy): Eukaryota > Viridiplantae > Streptophyta > Magnoliopsida > Asterales > Asteraceae > Tanacetum > Tanacetum coccineum. The sequence continues at coordinate 7,698 of BQNB010018090.1, read as the reverse complement.
AGCAGAAATTTAACCCCTCCATCTAAGTGTTTTACCATAGCATCAAAAATGTACTTAGACAGATTAAATTTTTGGTTTGTTGCCAAGCATATGATCAAAGAAGCCATTGTACTACTAAATTCATTCCATGCAGTGGATTTGGCACTAAGGCTTTGTGTAATGGTATGAATTAAAAACTTCCATTGCGGAGAAAAGAAAGCTTTATAAAATGTAAGCTTTTGAGAAGGTTTTTCATACCCCATCTTTGCTAGTTCTTCAAAAATTGTAGTAGTTGGCAAACAATCAGTACCTTCTGCATCTTCCAAGTGAAGATCACTTCTAATGCTTGACTCCGTGATGATCATCTTCTTCTTATCAATTAGGGCTTGTAACTGACGTACTCCGTTAACCATCTTGACATTTGTTGTTGCCCAAAACTGTTCAATACAAGATGTGTAGATAATTGGATTGACAGTTAAAGCATAATGAACAGAACTTGCTTTCAGGAAATCAATAATCTCTGCAAACCCATCACTTTCTACAGGTTTTTCCAAGAACGCGACCACATTGTGCGTTTCAGCAAACTTAGGGCTCGACATAATGATGATTTTGATGATCAAAGATGAAAATTGAGTTAGGGTTTATGGTTAGAGAGTGTTTGAATGATTGAAATCGAATAAAGAATTTATAATGAAACCCTAAATCAACAAGTATTTATAAAAATCTTCCTCCAGCAGCAGGAAACTTGAACTTGGCAGACTATTTGATGCCTAACGCATTAACTTAAACGAAAACAGTTTTAGTTTTAAACTTTGGCTGCAAATAAACAATTACGGGCAAACATTAATTTAAGTCTATTAGCATTACTTAAGCGTAGCAGCATTAACGTTGAAGCTGAGCTGTATTAATTTTAATACACCAGTATATTACCCAAATTTCATTCAAAAAGATTTTTCATCAATCAAATTCGATTCTACAAGCTCTCTTTCTGTTTTTTATGCTCACAATATCCTCAGTTCTTTTGCTCACATTAATCACTCATTTCTGTTTTTTTGCTACATCTCTCTTTCTATTTTTAAGCTCATTAATTCTCATTTCTTTAGGCTCTCACAAAACACTTATTTCTATTTTTTATCACAAATCTCTCTATTCTTTTGAGCTCACCAATGCAGACAGTTTTGTACAATGTGTCATTCAATTTCATATGTTGCATACTATACATCCCCACTTCCAAATTTGTTATCTTTTGAGAGAGGTGATCATTAGTTGTTTAGAATGTAGTCTCCAAACCCTAGTTTGAGCATCTACATCCCCCAATATGGTATCTTGGCACCTAGGACCACTACCTGAACCAATTCCCTAAGAACTTGGCTCATTAAGTGTTGCCATGGATTGGGTCTTAATTTATGTTACCATTGTCCTGCTCTGCTTCAAAGCTAGAAGCAGTAGTGGCCGCCCTTTCCATTCTATCACCCAACTCCTTATGGATAGCGTTATCACCAACCTTTTTCAGGGGGGCCACTAGACTGAGGTATCTTGGTGTCCCAACCTATTTGGAATTTGACTAGGGGTTCTGAACAACCATTACACATTGGGTTAATTTTTACATGTTCCTTTTCATTAATTTGTGACTGCATATTGACAACATAATCCTCCCCTTAATTCAATACCATAAACTCAATATGCTTATCTTACAAATGTTAGTCTAACACCAAAAAGACACACTCCAAAGTCTTTTCTTGTTTATTAGTTTTAATTATGACTAACAGTTTTAACCAACAGTCTTAAGTATAACTAGCAGTACTAATTATACTTAGTAGTATTAACATTTACCTTAGCAGTTTTAACTATGTCTTTAATAATTATACAACAACATGCCTCTATTCATCACAAGCACACTTTAAAAGACTAGATAGACATGTAAGAATTCATGCGATCCAAAATTTTGGGCTAACCCATGATTAAAAATTAAGAATGTTAAAGTCTTAGGAGAATTATGTTAATCATGCTAGCAATTAGAAAGTTAAACCTGCTAGCATCAAAAGCTTTGGTGAGAAGATCTACAACATTTTGGTCTGTGTGAATCTTAATCACTTGTATCAACTTCTTCTCATATGAATCTCTAATGAAATGGTGCCTTATCTCTATGTGATTGGTTTTGGAGTGAAACACTGGATTCTTCATAATTACAGATAGTTCTTTTTTCACTTTTATCAATGTAGGATCTTTGGGCTGTTCATGAAATTGAATCCATAGTCAAACATATGATTTTGGATCCATAACACTTATCCACAGTAGTTAGCAGCAGCAACATATTCTGCTTCAGTTCTTGAGTTGGCTACTACAGTCTGCTTCTTAAATTGCCATGAAATCAATCTCTTGCTAAGAAATTGACAACCTTCTGTTGTGGATTTCCTGTCAATACTAGCTCCAGCATAGTCACTATCAAAAAAAGCTTCCAAGTCAAATGGTGAATCTCTAGGATACCAAAGGCCCAATTTAGGTTGGCCTTTTAAGTATCTATAAGAATTCTCTCTCATAGCATTAAGGTGTGAAGTATTTGGAGTAACTTGGAACCTTGCACTTGCACACGAACAGAAAACATTATGCTGGTATAGTTAGCTGTTAAGTACATAATGATCCAATCATGATCTTTATAAGTGGAACATACACATCCTCAGCTCTTCCTCTTTTATCAATGCCCTGGTTGTGTCTCCATTGGAGTGTTTGCTGTCTTTACCGTGGCAAAATCAAACTTTTTTAAAATCTCAGCCACATATTTATCTTGTCTAATAAAGATCCCATTACTCTTCTGTTTAACTTAAAGTCCCAAAAAGAAAGAAAGTTCTCCCATAGAACTCATTTGGAACTTATCATGCATCAGTGTTTCAAATTCATTACTCATCTGTTTCTTGGTTGATCCAAAGATGATATCATCAACATAAACCTGTACTAGCAGGATATCATCTTTATGCCTTTTAATGAACAAAGTTTTATCAATTTGACCCCCCTCTGTGGGAATTCATTTTTCAGCCGATAAGTTGACAAGTGTCTCATACATGTCTTGGGGCCTGATGTTTCAATTAAAGTGCCTTTGCTACCTTGTAGACTTTATCTGAAAGTGTGGATCTTTCAAATACAGGAGTGTGACAGGCATACACCTCCTTCTTCTATATTTCCTATATTAGATAAAGCACTCTTCCGTCCATTTGGTTTGACTACAAAATCTTTGAAGGAAGCATAAGCCAGAAATAATCTTATGGCTTCAATCCTTACAACACTTGTGCAAGTACTTCATCATAAATGATCACCTTCCTCTCTTGAGTCATGACCCTGAACAAACCAATCTAGCTTTGTTCTTCATCACTATGCCTTTTTCATCCTTCTTGTTTCTAAAAACATTTTAGTACCAATTGCCCATTTGTCTCTAGGTAAATCAACTAAGGTCCAAACTTTTAGTAGTTTAAATTGTAGAAGCTCATCCTACATTGCTTCCACCCAGCTTGGATCTTTTAAGGCTTAAAGTGGTTTCTTTGGTTCCATTTGAGATAAGTAACAGGCAAACAGACAATTTTGAAAATCTTTGTGATTTGTTCTCCTAACGTTGTGAACTAAGGAAAACAAACCATGTTCTTCAGTTATCTTGGTCATGTGTCTTGTCTGTATAGGAGTCTTTAAACTTCCAATCACTTGATCTTCAGGATGATCTTTATGAAATTTAGTGAAAGAAGTATCAGGGACTGTATAAGATGAAATTACATTGTTCATATCAACCTCTTCTTCTACATCTTCATCATCATAAGCATATCCAAAGATGTTGATATTATCCATTGAAGATATATTTGGGATAGGTAGAAGAGTAAATGCATTTTTGAAAGGAGAAAATCTTTCAAAAAGTTGTTCTTCATATTCATTAGCAGTACTAACAGAAGGTCCAACAGTATTAACTGGTGTTGATGGAACAGCAGTATCAAATGATGGTCCAGCAGTACTAATAGGTGTACTAACTGTATTAATACCATTAGAAACTATTAGTTGGTTCAGTCTGCATTTCTCTTTGATTTAACCTTTATGACTCACTTCTTGCTTCTTGATCATGCTTCCCACTTTTATCTGAAGCTTCATTTTCATCTACTTTTGTAGGCTTCATTCCAGCATCCCCTTCACAATCCTTAGGACCTTGAGAAATTAAAAGATTAGTTGTGCATAAAGGTATTAGGATGTACTCTTGTTTAGGTTCTTTTTCCTTTTAAGATTGACCAGCAACAATGTTATCTTAGGTTCCTGCAATACCATTAGTTTTGTTCCCTGTAGCAACTGGCACATAGTTCATAGATATTGACAAAGAATCAACATCAAAAAGCCAGTCTGGTCCATTTCGTTTCACATTAGTTGTATTTTTAAGAAATCTAATGTTTAAGGTCTCTTCAATTATCATGGTCCTCTTGTTAAATACTCTCATAACTTTACTAACCACATAATACACAACAAAATATCCCTCATCAGCTTTTCTATCAAACTTGCCTAGATGATCCCTGGTATTTAAGATAGTAACAGGACACCCAAAAGGTTTCATAAAATCTATCAGTGGAGGTCTTCCATGAATAAATTCATAAGGTGTCTTGTTATGAGGCTTAATGACTAAGACCCTAATTAGCACATAGCATGCAGGATCTAAATGCTTTTTGCCAATAAGGGGGTTGGCAACTTAGAGGTCTACTACATAGTTCTCTTGCAGCCTCAATCGTGTTCTATTTTTTCCTCTCTGGCTACACATTCTGCTGAGGTGTCCTAGCACATAAAATGCCCTCTTATATCCCCTTCCATTCACCAAAACTGGTTATAACTCTATTCTTGAAACTCAGTTCTATGTCACTCCTGATAACTTGTACTTTTTGATAAAGTTGATTTTCTATTTTGTTATGCAGGTCTTTGATCCACTAGTTCTCAATCCTTAGTGGCAAAAAAGACATACAAGAAAACTCTACATAAAAGTCATCAGTGACTATAGGAAAATAAGACTTTTTCATTAAAACTCTTAACATATTGTTCGGTACAAATAAGTCCATTTGATGCATATGTAAGGTTTGGTGATTGAGTTCCAACTAGCTTTGGGTCTTATGGGGCTTTGTGTTGCTCTTCCTTTCTGAACGGGCATACACAAGAATGATCATTTTCAAAAATCTTTATATGTTTAAACCTTTTTACAAGGTTTCCCTTCACAAGTTTATTCATTGTTTTAAAATTAATGTGCCCAAGCCTCCTGTGCCATGTATTGGATTCATTAATTATGGCCTTAGCAATGAGACAAGTTAAACCTCTAGTGGGAACAACACTCTTTAGGTCAACACTATAAATGTTGTCCTTTCTTGGAACTCTCAGCAATACTTGACTTTCATAACAGTTGTTTAAAGTTAGAAGTTTAGGCAAAAGACACTTAGTGTCAGTAAAAGAACCCATTGGGTTCTTTGTTGTCATAGATTTGTGACATTACTGACAGATTTTACTTAAGCTCTTATAAATAAAAGTACACATTATTAAAATCCAGTGAAAAAATCCTATTTTGATTTTCTACTTTTCCAGAAATTTCTTCCCTTTACCATACAAAGGGAAAACAAAATCCACCATTCATAATCTTTTATTCATCAGATAGCTCGTGTTTCCTGTCATGTGCATGGGGGACAACATGTTAATAACTGCTTTGTCTTTGTGTCTCCTTTGTTGTTGTGGGTTTTGCAACTGCCAATTTAATAAGAGAATTTAGACTCTTTTGGGGATCCAAGCCATTATTGACTTGGATCTGCCTCGTGCATCAATGTAAGAATATTTCTTGAATGTAGTTGATGCACTGCTATTTTTTAGCTTTCCAAACCCAGCATGCTGAGGCCTTAACAGCATTAGCCCCTTTACCCTTATTTCTTACTACTGCTCTATCCCTAGCAGTAGTATGTTTTACACTGACAGTATTAACATTTGTTTTGGTAATGCTATTCTTGTTTGCAAAATATCTGTTAAAAGGCCTTGAACTTTGTGAATATCCTCTTTTGAAAGTATTATTTATAGGTCTAGGATGATTCACAGTTTGTTTTGAGGCAGCAGTATTAACTGGTCTAGCAGTATTAACTGCTTTTGTGTTAGCAGTATTAACTGGTCTAACAGTATTAACTGCTGCACTAGCAGTACTAAGTTTCCCTGACCTAGTTAAGACTGCTTGTGGAACAAAGCTTCTTTTGGGGTGAGGGTGAGACATTTTATTAGAAAAGTTTTTGTGATTCACCCTTCTTGAGTTGTTCCATGCAGGCCTTGCAACCTTTTTATCACAAACATAATGTAGATGCTCAAAACTGCCACAAGTATAACAAGCTTTATTTGTCATTTTAAAATCATTTCCTAGTCTTTGGGACATAAGATTGTTCCAATTTCTTTGGTTCCCTCTAGGATTTTGTTTAGCAGCATCTGTTTCCCTAACAGTCTTAACAGATTTTGTCTTTTCAATGCTAGGTACAATAGTATAATCTATCTCACTTTCATCATCAGAGTTCCAATCCTCAATGATTGGTGCACTAGTGTTGTCCATCCTAACAGCATTAGATTCAACTGTATTTGAAATATCCTTATCTGCAACTGTCTTAACATTGCTAGGTGTAACAACAGTAGTAACATCCAAATTTTCACTCTCTACAATTTCATCTATAAAAGTTAGATCAGGTTTGCGAGGTATGAAATTTCCTGTTAGATGTGGGGGGACTGCATGATATGCCTTATCTGATCCAGACTTATCAGTTAAATTCACAAAATCTTCTACTGCAGGAGAAGCTGCAGTAGCTGCATCATATCCTAGTCCCTTTTTAAACTTGTCAATTACTTGACATTCTAGTATTTCATTTAAAGACTTAGATGAATTTTGAAACTTTTCTAATGTTTGTTTTAACTGATCTCTTTCTGCTTTAGCTTTTTCCAAATTTAATTTATATACATCTAAGGCATTATCTCTTAGTGTAACCTCAAGTTTTAAGACATTTATGCTATCTTCTAACACAGTCTCATTTTTCTTATAGTGAACTAGTCTAGCTTATACTAATTCTAGACCTGCTTTATAAGATAACAAATTAAATTGAGACTTTTTTTAATCAGAAGACAAATTATCATATTGCTCTTTAAGAGTAGCATAAGCTTTCATACATGATTTAGAACAAGAATCTACCTCAGATTCTGAACTAGAAGAGCTTCCAGAGGATGTAAATACCATCAATGCATGATTTATTGGTTGTTCTTCTTCAGCTTGGTAGCTCCAATCATATCCTCCAATTCCATCTTGAGCTATCAAGGCATTCTGAGTAGGAGTCTCCACTGCAATAGTTCTTGTATTATTTTTTCTTCCTTTGAACTCCTGATTTCTTGGAAACCTACATTCTCTATCAAAGTGCCCATGTTTTTAATAGTTGAAGCATTCCACTTTTGACTTGTCAAAACCAACTCTTTGACCATTTATGTTCAGCTTCTTCCTAGTTCTTTTGATAAATCTTCTTGCTCTGATTGTCAGCATGAAGATCTCCTATTGAAGATCCATTTCTTCCAAATCATCAGAATGAAGTTGTTCCAGATCTTCTTGAGAAAGTTGAGGACAGTTGGGTTGACTTGCAAGGAAGGCACAAATCACAGCATCACAAAGATTATCCAGACATACAGTGTTACTACCATTATGATGAGTATGAGTAG